>VXAU01003502.1:320341-371882 GCA_013399695.1 Formicarius rufipectus | reverse complement strand
TTTTTTTGTTGGTTGGTTGGGTTTTTTTCAGACATGAAACCTTACATGTATGTAAGGTTTTTACTATATTATACAATGGGTGAGGATCCAAAACAGCTCTACAGTCATTAGTAAAAGACAACACAAACTGCCTTCTCTTTAGATGCTGCAGAGAAAATGACTGATACAACATAGTAAAAGGATTTAACGACTTGATGTTTCATGAAAGATGGATTCTGCTCCAAGTTTGGAATTGTGCTGTAAAAAAACCAACCAAACAAAATAAAGCACAATTGCAGAGCATTACCTCAAAATTGAGATTTCACATAGATCTATGCCTACTAGCCTATTAATTGTGTGCAGAAGCAATGCAGTCAGAATGCACAAACTGCAGTCTCTGGGGTTTTGAAAATGATCCCGTGCTGTAAGGGCTCTTTGGAACGAGTTACACATTGTGATCAGGAGCACATCTACTAATTATAATGCTAGAATATCATAACTGTAGACAGTCTGAAAGGCAGTGGTAATTGCCACCTCTCATTCTGGAGTGGAGTACTCAACTTTTTTAATTGTGTTGGCTCTGAACCTCTGGGTGAATTGCAAACCATAAACCACAAGGGAAATGGTAGCATGCTGTAACACTGCTGCTGCTTTTAGGATCTTAATGTCATCATCTTGGTTATTTTCAGCTCAAAATGTGGTCAGAGCTAGATAAAACAGAAGGGATTGGTTCTGGTAATTCAAAAGTCACTCTCAGGATAGTAACTCTGAGTTTTAAAAAAGGAAAATATTTAAGTTATACTTATCTACAGTTAGTAAGATACTTATCAATGTTCTCTTCCATCTGAACTTTCTATAGAACAGCCTACATTATTAATGGTATTGTGTTTATAATGTAAATTATGGACAACATGGAGGGCTTTTTGCACACATTAAGAATTACATATCCATATATTCTAAACACAAAACAAACTACTACACGAGACAGAAATCTGCCAAAGTATACGTTATTCCTGTTCTTTCTCAAGCACTTGCCAATTTACCTTCTTACCTTACAAAAAAGACTACAGTAAGGTTTATACGCATTTGGCCAGCAGGACCAGGGTAGTGATTGTCTCCCTGTACTCAGCACTGGTGAGGCTGCACCTCGAATCCTGTGTTCCCCTCTTGGCCCCTCACTGCAAGAAAGACATTGAGCTACTGGAACATGTCCAGAGAAGGGCGATGGAGCTGGAAAAGGATCTGGAGTACAAGTCTGACAAGGAGCGGCTGAAGTAGCTGGGGTTGTTTAGGCTGGAGGAAAGGAAGCTCAGGGGGGACCTTGTCACTCTCTACAATGACCTGAAAGGAGGATGTAGCCAATATACCCTATCAGCTGGATTTATCCAATTCATTTGTAGAAACTCCAGTATGTTTGGGGACACTGGTATCCTTTACAAAAGCTACACTGATTGTTGTGTTGGGTTTACCAGTCTGAAACTCCTGGAAGCATCTTTTGAGATGTTTCTGAAGAGTGCTGCTGAAAACTCTAGGTTATATAGTACTAAATTCTGTGTTGGAGGAGTAGTCTTATTAAAAAAAACCCAAAAAAAACCAAACCAAAACAAACAAACAAAAAAACACGTTTGTGATATTGAGGCTTGTAGAAAAGGTACCATGTACAACAGTGGGAAAAGCCATAAAGACCACTTCTGATTCACTACCTTTGCAAGTAAATGCATTAGTAAATTTTGCTTCAAATAGTGCAATAACATTAGCACAGAAAAAGATGCTGTAGTTGAAAAGATCTCCCTTAAATCAGAACTAAAAGCAAATCTAAAATAATTTCACCGTCTAGCTACCTTGATAAAATACAGTCTCACTGTATTGAATAGATGCCCACTTTTATTTGAAGAAAAAAATATTTAGCCTACATGTGGAACATATAGGGAACAAGTAAAGTGACTTAACATGTGAAATCCATTGTCTATCTTGCCTTGTACTGAAGTAGTGACTGGAATTCCTAATGAAGTTCAGCACACCTCTCTCTTTCATATGTTCAAAACGCCCTACTTTCCTAGTACCTACTTCCTAGTGTCGCCTGCCCTAGAAACATCACACATGTAATCCAGCTTCTTGCACCCAGCACTCTGCACTGCTTTCCAAAAAAAACTTATCTACAGCAACAGACTCCGGTTTATTCACCCGCCTGTTTTTATCAGATCCTTCTCTCCTCTCTCTTCATGCAAACTTGAGATGAGAATAATGCACATTTGCACTCTGTTCCAATGTACATGTCTCATTGGGAGTTGCTGATGCTTTCTATGTGCTGGCACCTAGGTAATATTTTGGAAGCCTCAGGCAAACTATCTCTTAGATTCAGACATTCCTTTTCTATTGAAGATTGTGTGCCTCTCCTAGAACAGCTCAACAACTGCAGTATAAAGTGTTTCTTCAGTTGCTGTCTCATAACAGTCAATAAAAGGAAAAATAGAGAACCTAGATAAAAGATAGAAGAGGGATCAAAATAACAACAAATAAGAGAAGGTATGCATACACCTTTTCAATGTGTATGGCAATGAATTCAGAGTATAGTGTCTCTTTCTCTGTATAAAGGAATCCACTAATCTGAGGTCTCAATGAACAATGAATTTTACAGAGCTGTTTCTCACAAAATTCAACGAGTGCTAAAACCTGTTTCTAGCAGCATTTTTGCACCAGATTACCTTTAATATAAAAAAATTATAAACTTTCATCTTATGCTTCCAAAAATTCCTTTTTTTTTCCTGGCAAGACTAAATTAAATAGTTTAATATATGACACATCTCTCATGCATGCTATATTTTCTGCATTGAATCTCATCTATATTTGTATCTAGAGTCCTAGCATTTCAAAACCAAAGTGCCACACAATTACCTGGTTCTGTAAAAGCAATGATCTATACAAAGTTTGCTCTCCAACCCCAGATAGTCACAGAGCTACAACACTCACCAAAAAAGGCAGTAAATAGGACAAGTGCTATGTACATTGTGATATAATGACCTTTTTGAGTGCCAACAGTTGGACTCCACGATCTTAAAGCTCTGTTCCAAGCTAAAAAACTCTTGATTCTATGACATTGCTGACTTTTCACAAAATCAATGCCTCCTAATGATGAAATGCCTTATTTTCTCTCACTCAGAGTTTGTAACAGAGCACTAAACAAACTGATTTGTTATAGAAAACTAAAGTTTACACTAGGTGTCAGAAGACTGTCCAGAAATCAATTATTTTTAATTAAAACATCCTAGAGATTTAGTTCCTCTGTTATGAGGAATAAAAGAGAAATCCTTTGACAGTCCCTCTGCCTGCTTCATACACACACTATCTCTTTCACAACAAAGAACAGAGACTACTGTGTACTACTAGGACAGCTGCAAAGATCTTCATTTCCAGATGTCCTAGCAGAAAGTCCTCATATACTTAAAGTGGAGCAAAAGCATGTTGGCATGCTCTTCGTGGTGTGTGCATGTGTGGCAAGGCACCACACTGACAGACTGAGAAGCAGCCACAGTCTCTGCTGTGAACATCCTTCACCTTGTTTCTGAGACATTAATCAGGCTCTGCTCCTCTGCAAGGACTTCAGGATGTTTTGGTCAGTGTCAGTGCTGGGAAAATTAGAAGTTTGCCCTTTTGTCAAACTTGCCTTGAGAGACACCTTCACCAATTATATCCAGGGGCTGTTCAGAAGAAAGCTCAAACTGTACATGATTTGGATGAAGATACTTGACAGTATAAAAAATGTCCAATGACTCAGAGTTCCCTTTCGTGTGTTTTACTGTCTCTCTGTATCTTGTTCAAGAGTACTATGCAAAGCTACAGCGCTCATCATTAATCCAACTCTCCACCTCCTAACAAGTTACTGGGGCACTGAGAAAAGCTACCCAAGGTGCTCTGAAGCTTCTCACTTTGGTCTTTATACTCCAGAAGTAATTCTGATCAATAGAAGTATGATGCTGGGACTCCTGACCCAGAGATTCACTTTAGGTTTTAGTAGCATGACAGGACTGTGCTCAGCACGCCAAGGCAGAGAAGGTTAAAACTGCAAAGGACACTGATTTTTTCTGATTCAGAAACTGAGGTTGCTGTAACACAAATGAGCTTTATAAACAAATATAAGCAACAAAACAGATGAGGCGGGAAGATAAGCTGTCTTCTCCATTTGAATGATTTCTGATTACAACACCCAGACCTCACAACATAAAGAATTTCAGCAGATGTTCCCCATCACCCATTTTCAGGCTCTTTTCCATCACTAACTTCCTCCCATATCAGAATGGGCAATAACTGAGCCTGGGATGGATCTCTTGCACTGTGTCCACTACAAATTCACAGTGCTGGTAAGTGTGTGCTACCATGCTGTTTCTGCATGGTTTGGAAGATTAAAAAGCTTCCCCTTCCCTCCCATAGCAAACCTTCCCACCATCAAGTCTTCCCACCCATGTCCCATCCCCTGGCCTTCTCCCCACTCTAAGGCACTTGCTGTGTGATACCTCTGAAAATGCTAAGCTGTGGTTCCAGGAGCCTGAGGAACAGTAGTTTGAGCAGTGTTTGGATTACAGCCCATTATCTTATGCCTACACAGCCTTATTTAGCCATTCTCTGCCATGCTCCCTGTGGTAGTGTTAAGTGCTGACTGGCTGGATGAGTTTTCGCAGTGTATGATTTAAAATTTTGACATGCATTTCATGTGAGAACGTCATGAGGCCATAGCCCAGAAGTTAAGATGGCAAATATGACTTGAAGTTATTTGTTTTGTTGTTAGAAAACAACTGTGAGATGTCCGACAAAGCCGAGGCTACAATGCAAGACAAGTGCCACACAGAACTGAAGTAGTAGGTGCTTTCTTGGGCTGGTACAGAGATTCTCCCTTCTTAGACAAGTCCCCACTGTGGAGACATAAGGAGACACAGCTGATCATCACCCATTGTGAAAGTCCATGGATTTTATGGTTCCTCCTCCAAATCACTGGCTGCTGCTTGTGTGGAAGGTCTCTACCACCTCCCCACTTTCTTCCCTTGCCTGCTGCATGTGGCCACCTGACCCCAGCTCTCCTGCCTGACTCTGGGCAACACTCCGCAACTGCCAAAGGCTGAAACCAATGTGATCTACAAGAGTCTGAGCAGCACAGACTCCTGGAGAAACCAACACAGCCTATTTTTACACTGACAGCTGCAGCAGAGGCAGAGCAAACTGAACATTTGCAGACTCAGGAAAATAGCACAGTCTCATTTCAGGAGATCGTTGCAACATACAGAAAGTAGAGCCCTTTTTGTTCACCTTTAAAAAACTAGCTTAAACTGATCAATCTGTTCTTCAAGATGGCTATGTGTTCCACTTTAAG
The DNA here is from genome assembly GCA_013399695.1 of Formicarius rufipectus. NCBI lineage: Eukaryota > Metazoa > Chordata > Aves > Passeriformes > Formicariidae > Formicarius > Formicarius rufipectus. The sequence goes on along the minus strand of VXAU01003502.1, from coordinate 366,541 downwards.
GACTTCTGAATTGCAAGCACTTGCTAGAGCCCAGAGCATCCGGGGTGAAAAAATGTTGAGACCCTGATTTAAAAAGTGACTGGCAATTATATCTGTTTCAATACCCGAGTGGTGTATGTTTGCAGTCAGTTAGTCACTGCAGAACACTCTTCAGCCCACATGGCAAGTTTTTTTAATTTTTTCAAACTGAGAACAAGGAAAACCAGTCCAGAATGTAGAAATTGAGGTCTTATTTTCTGATGTCCTTCAAATATGAAACTGCCTGTTTACCTGTAAAAAATACAATCATATATATATTAAGGCTAGTATGCTATAAGTAAGAAGCGGTGATAAAAATGGTCCTTTAAAACTATATTAGTATTCTTTAAATACACAGGAAAAGGAAAAAATACACCAAACAGCAAACTAAAAAAAAAACCAAACCACCAATTCCTGTCACTGTATTCCTTTCAGTTTTGAAATCTAATCATTATGTATCATCAGAAGGATATTCTTTCTCTGGGCACTGCCTTCTGAAGGACTAAGTAATAACTAGATTTGCTATGTAAATTAAACCTTGATAAGTCTCAACATCCTTTCTCTCTGTGTAACCTCTTCAGAAAGATGCACACGCTGTGTTACATTTTTCATTAATGCACCAAATCACAGGAGGTTGAAAAGGTTAAAGATGTTTAATTGTTACTAGATGATAATCAGTCAGAAATTACATTCTGGTATGTAGCTGGCTGGCAAATATGTGGAATTTTCAGACACATCCCTCCTAATTCTTCCTTTCCCTTTGGAATTTATCATTAAATTGCATTTATCTGTCTCACATGACACATATGGTCAGGAATCAATCTGAAAAGCCAAATCTGAAAGCTTCTTGTCATTTCTCATTTTCTCTGATCAAGTAAGGGAAAAAACCTATATGACCTCTTTGGTGGAAGAGACCAGTTTTTCTATTTTCATCACTTATACTATGACAGCCCTTGGAGGTCTCAGTGTGGACTAAGACTAATTGTTCCAGACCCAGGGCAAGCAAAAAATGTAAACAAGATGTATGTCAAAAATATATACATCATTTCACATCTTTTTGTCCTCTCTATTTACTGGAAGTGTTGTTAAACTGGGGCTAGAAGGGAACAGGAAGAGAGAGTGAAGAGACTTCTGCTACTTGTCCTGTGACGCCCAGAAGAGGTGGGATATGGGAGCTGGGAGAAGGACAATAGAGACAAAGTTGTGGCAATTCCTAATCCAAAGTCCTATACTGGAACCCTCAAAGAGCCATTCACCCCCTCCAACTAAAGCTAGAATCGGGAGAACTGCCCTCTGGCAGGGTTTCTCTCTGTGCTTTCATTAAAGAGGCATTCTGCTTGTGATTTAAATATGCTCTAATGTGATTTGAGTATTGAATAGTATATTAATAATATTTCTTATATAGAACAAGTCTGTATCTTATTGGAAATGTTCAATGGACTGGTTAATGCATTTTTGAAAGGTATTTAGATGTTGTGGCATTAAAGATTAATGTGAAAATATGAATTCAATAGAACTAACTGCAAGATGCTACAGTACAGACAGTATAGTAGTTCAGGCACCAATTTATGTGGCAAATGGTATTTTTCAATAACCTTACATTTGCCTTTGTTAAAAAAAAAAAAAAAAAAAGGAGAACAGTCACAAGAGCACAATAGAAAGTGGCAATATATATACAGGTCACAGAACTGGATGGAAAAAGGGTATTTTGAAATTTCCTCTTCTCCAGATACAGAGAAATACTGCAACATCTGCAAAACTCTCTGTGACTGGGAATAAGCTCAGGTCCTTGGGCAGGGGCATAGACATGGAAAGGCTTGGGAGCTGGCATGGCACCCAGATCCCACGTCCCTATAGAGAGCAGGAACTGCCTCAGAGGTGGCAGTGCAGCTGCCAGAACCAGGAAATGAGTCCTGTGGGTTTGGGCTCTGGGGCGGCAAATCCCCATGCCCCCTCCCAGTACAGGGAAACTGCTTTTTTCCCCTGACTGGTTATCTCAAACCACAGCAGCTCTTTATGGTGTGGAAGCCTGTGGCAGTAGGTATTGCCTCCTTCTCAAACAGCACACTAAGATGCAGTAAGTGACCCCCACCTAAGAGTAAAGTCACAGTGAAACCCCTGAAAGCAGTCACAGAAATCTGCACATTACTGGCATCAGCTGCAGGGATAATTCAAATAGCATTATGGCAACCTCCTGGCATGGAGTAATATAAAATGAGGCACTGGTGGAAACTAGAGAAGGACAGATGTGATACCCTGAGGCAAATAACCTTGTGCTGAACCAGGGACCCCTGAATGCAAAGGTCTCAGTGAGAAGAGAGGAAGGGTGAAAGCAATGGGGCTGATGCTGTGTCCTGCAACAGAGCCGGGGGACTGAAAGATCACCATGCTGCACCTTGAGCTCCCCAAGAGCTGCTGAAGACAGAGCAGCAGCGACAAGTGTGACTTTGAGAGTTGACTTTGATGATGGAGAGCATTTACACTGAATGCAGATCATGTTTCCATGAAACCCAGTGCCATAGCATATTACATCCTTCTAAACAATATTATTAAACTACCATAATAATCACCCTGCTCTTCAATCCAAGGTCTCAAAGCACATTACAGGCAGTAATGAAATAACTCACACAAGAGCTCTGTGAGGAAGAAGGGGATCATTACTGCTGCTGCTCACAGTCATAAACTCGTGCTTTCAGACACAGAATTTCATTGCTAGGACCAAGCACACAAGTGTCACTATATATTTAACTTCACTGAAGTCAGGAACAGGTCCTGTTAAGGATTTATCATCACTTTCCTGATGCTGTTTTATCCAAAGTCTTGAGACTCTTGTAATTATAAGAGACTCAGCTTTCATTTACAAGAAACAAAATGAAAACAATTCCCAGAAAAAAGCTATATTTGTGGATCTCAAGTTTGAAATCTGTTCAGTCTGCCCTAAACCAGAAGGCAAATGAAAACAACAAAAATGTATTTTCTTTTTGTGCTCCTGATACTCCCATTTCCTTAAGGAGATGCAGTACCTTCTTGAGGGCTGAGTCAGGATTTCTGTCCCTCTGTGGCCACCACCCCTGCTGTGAAGTTAGTTGGCTGGCACAAAGTCCTGACCTTTGCGCAGAGGAAGCCACACCAAGAGACATTTCCAGATTGTGCAAGAGCCTTATGGCAGAGCTAAGGAGGGAATCCAGGTCTTAATTACTCCACATTTCATGTTAACAAGGAATTGTTAATACACAAGTGAGTTAACTGCCAACTTGCTAGAGCAAACACCATGCAAAATGTTGCAGTTCTGACTTGTAGCTGGAGTTCAGAGGAGCCAAGTTCTAACTTATGACTCTCCCCCTGCTTTCCTTCATCACCTAAAGCCAACTCCTCACCCGTGATGCCTTGTTTTCCAAAAAGACAACTCCCTGTGATTTATTACACTGGCTTCTGTGCTGTTAATTATTTGCTGGTGAGTAAGGGAGAGAGCACCAACTTAAATATAGGACAGAGCCCAGGACTGGATGGGAGCGCACCAAACGACAGCACAGACACCAGCACTGACTGCAGTGCTAAGGTGATGGATCACACTGGACTGTTTCTCTTCTGTGCTATACAACACTCATCATCATCTGCAACGGATAAACCCACATTGGTTGGGCTTGCAGTGTGGACAGATTTGGTAGAAGACCAGAAACAAATGGGAGTTTCTAAAAGCATCTGCTGTACGTTCTGGAAATACCACGACTTGGGTCTTCATCTTACTTTTCCTTTAAATATATATTGTGACATTTAGAAAGCTAATATCTGTCTAGGTTCCTTACCCCCAAAATTCTTCCTATGTGTTTAGATGCAACACCAAATTTTCCAACTTTTAATGGTAAAGGAAGCAATAAAATGGTTAACTGCCCCCAACCCAAAAAAGAAAATTCAATTTCTAGCCAGAAAAACAATGGAGTAATTTGTCCTTGAAGAAGGTCGGGATAGCCACAGTGGATGACAAATAGCTAAGCCATATGCATTCACTTCCTATCTACAAGAAAAAGAAATTAAGAAGCTATCAGCTTACCATGGAAGCCAGAACCACAAGCAATAATTTTTGTGAAAAATAACCCAGCACATCCTCTCTGTTCTATCGGCAGACACTGTTGTTCAAGTAGAGAAGGTCCTTAGAGCTACTTCCTACCCCCACATCTGCACTTGACACTGTTTTTTCCTGAATGCTGGAGAGTTGAGGAGGAAGGACTTTGAAAGTCACATTAAGAATGTGACCACGAATGGCTTTATGGAGGCAGAACAGCCTGTGTTTTCCTACATAAAAGTCAATGACAATATGGTACTAATTAAATCAGTGCTTCTTTTCCTCTCTCTGTATTAAAAACTATATTGTGTTGAATTAATAACTGGATTAATTCACATAAGTACCTGAACAGGTTGAAATTACTAGGGAGTTAAGGACTTTATATTCCAGCAGGGAAATATATGATGAAATCCAGTGGCTTGGAGAAGAGGCAGACAAACTCAGTGAAAAATAAACCATACATTTCAAGGAATGGAAGAGATAAGCATCAGGGAAAAAAGGGTCTTGTAGCCTTTAAACTGGTATCTTCCTGGAATACAGATTTTAGTCAAACACCAGTTAGGCACCTCAATGTAGAAGTAATAAGGTGACTTTATACCATGTCTACTGGGAAGGAGGTCAGAGGAGGTGATCTAATAATCTTCTGACCTTCAGACTACAAATCTGTTCATTCACTGTCCTATCACACTGCAAAAAAAAAAAAAACGCTTCAAAGCCTCTGTTTCCACCTCAAAATCAGAAAATATCACGAGCAGGAAAAACAGAGGAGCTCTCAAGCATTACGCTGGAAGGTCTAGGGAAAAAAATCACTTTCATCAACAAATAAATACATAGAACAGCATTACAACAGTGACTAGAACAATACTATCAAAAATTGTAATACAATATGGTAAAAAAAAAAGGAAAATAACTATCTTCAATGAATTATTTTTTCCTAAAGATAAAATAATTCTTTAAATCCAGTAAACTTGGAGGGGCAGAGATTTCTTTTTTCCCTATATTACATTGCAATCCTTTTAAAAGGAGGAGATATATATGGGGGGAAAGGGTATTTTATACTCATGACATGACTTATGATGAATATGCTGAAAGGCCATGGAAATCAACTCCAAGTGTTATCTTAGATGAGAATTTGTCTCTAATAGTTTCAAATGAACTCAGCTAAATATATTTTCTCATTTCACACTCAGACAATCACTATGGGTTCAATCCCACACCCATCTGCAGTAATGGCAGGAATCCCATTGACTTCACTAAGAACAAGATAAAACTCTTTCCTTGAAGGTGTTATAGCCCATTTATAGTCATTTTTTTTCAAAATTATCCATGAGACAAGAGTGGGGTGAGTTTTTCTTTTTTTGTTGCTGGTTTTTTTTGTTTGTTTTCGTTTTCATTTGGTTGGTTGGTTGTTTCCCCTTTAATTATTAGATTAATAGAAAAAATGAAGTTCTTCTACACCAGCTCTGATGTACACCTAGAAAGACTGGTGCAGGTGCCACATGCACAACAATGAAGCATTGAACCCAGGAGCTATGTTAGGAGACCACACCAAAATCTGGGAAGAATGTATTTACAAAGGCATCTAAAATAGGTCCTCAAAAGCTGCTTCTAAAAATCATTCACTGGCATTTTTAGGGATTTTACCTGGGGTTACTGTGTCACCTATCCTACAAATCAGTTTTGACCAAATGAAAGATTGCAACACAGTGCAAGGTGTGGAAAGGATAAACTCTAAAGTAATAAGATCAGGCTGTTATTCATTTAGAGTACTTTCACATCTTGACAGTTCCACAATTTCTGGGAAAGATTTATCTTGTCCTAACAAAATAATTTCTCAAGTGTCACAACTCAAGTAGACCTCTAGCAAAGGCAGGGCTGAGGACTGGGTACCAGGTGGCAGCCAGTACCCAGCAGTGTGCCCAATTTCACACCAGCAGCAGCATGGATGCAGTGACGGAGAGGGGATGACTCTGTTTGGAGGCTGGGAAAAGTGATCTTGTGGTGATTCTGAAACCACAACAGCATGGAAAAACTACCAGGTTCAAACAATTCAGTCTTACCTTAGGTTAAAAAAAAAGTATATGCAACTTACAATTGCAATTTAGTGAATATTATTGGCAAAGACTCACTTATGAAGGACACTTCATGGACTCTGTAAGTAATTTCTAAGGCACTCAGAGTTTTATTTATACCTTTCCTCTTTTAAAAGGTAACTGAATATTCAAATGCACATTTGTATTTTAAGTGTAACTTCTAATTACATGCACAATTGCTAATCTGTCTGTTTACTACATACTGTAAATGCCTTTCCTTCTATATGCTTGGATAATTATTGAAAATTAAATATTGTAAACAGTCAAATTAATTTCTTTCAGCGTACCAAATTGTAGAAAGGCTGCAAGATGATAAAATATTACATGCCCCCAGAAACTGAACAAGTCACTCCTACTCTACACCTTGTTGAATGTGCTTATTGCTGTTTTGTAACAGATAGGAAGCTCTTTAATCAAAAAATCTGTAACTAGAGTCTGAAAAGCTCCATTTCATCCCACCATCAGTAGAGAGTAATTTAAAAGGAGTATGGTCTGCAGCGTTTCAGATGTGATGGAACAAGAAAATCACGTCTTTTATGTGAGGCAAGTTGGTGATAGTGTTTTCTTATTTTAATCTTGTTAGAATCAACAAGGAATATACCTACCAAAATTTTCCTTTTGTTGATTTATTTGCAACATTGCAAGGCAACAACGGTATTCAAGAAGCCCAGAGGAGAAAAACATAGGGCAACATTACATTTGAATATATATTATCCATTCCCATAAGAGACATGGCCTTTCCTCCCAGCTTTTTGTGCACAACAGAGCTGTGCTATAAAGCCCCTCTGCTGCTATGGTCCTTTTTGGCTTAAACTGTGTTCATTATGCTTAATAGGTTTCAGTCCAGATCAAAGCATCTATTATGTGCTCCTGGATAGTAATGGTCAGGGAAATTCACGACTCAGTCTCTGTGTCTGGACTGTAACTTTGGAATAGCACCTTTACAGCTAAAACTACTCTGAGCCAGAAATATAAGACTACTTCTAGTCTGAATTTATCTAACTTCACCTCCCACTATCTTTTATGCCTTTTATTTGTTAGATGAAAGAAAGCCTTTGTCAGAAATCCTGTCCCCATGTAGGCACATACAATGAAGGCACAACCTCTTACATTTTTCTTGACAAATTACACAGACCTGAATTTCTTCAGCTCCTCATGGCAAGGCAGCGCAAATTTTAGATTTAAAAAAGGGCATTTGAGAACCCTAATGATGTGATCCTTTTAAGTAGATGGACTGACACAGGATCCAGTCATGCTTGAAAAGAGATGAGTATCTTGCTCTGAATGTCCGATGCCATCATTTAACAGTGAGTTTCACTGCCTACACAGAGAGACGGGTGAAGAAAATGTAGGACCTTAACTCTGGTACACGTGTCTATATCGTGTACCCAGAGGCCTTCCTGGATCCTACCCTGACTGCAGACAACAGGTTTCTTCTACAAATCCCCACTACAAAATCCCTTGAGCACCGGTGTAGGAGGAAGGAGTGAAGATGCTCCATTACATATTTTATTTATCTATGGTGAGGACAGTAGTCAGCTTTCCCAGAATATACAGGAATTTCACTTTTCAGGAGCACAGCTGGACACAGTGTTTGAAAACATCTGCCTTCCTATGTGCCTCTGCCCTCATATCCTGATCCAACTGCAGTTAAGCCCTTTTATTGTAAGACTGTCACTTCTTTATCATGAAAATGGAGGACAGCAGGGAAAAAAACCCCTAAACTTATACACACACCACTAAAGAAAAAAATCCACTTTGACTGTTTTTTGCTGTAAAATCATTAAAAAAAAAAAAAAGCCCAAACCAAATGAACCAACCACTCAACCAAAAAAGCCTAGGAAAAAACCTTCCCCCAAACCCACTAAAACCCTTGGTAAGTTGCAAAAAAAATTTTTTTTGTGGAAAAAAAACCAAACCCACAAACATATATTCATACAGATACGTACAATATGTCTATATATATACACATATATTACATATATATGTACAGATCTCAGAAAGAGGGAGGGAAATCTCTCTATAGATAAAGATGCAGAAAATATATATATATCCTGTATAAGATTTGGGGCAAATTCCTTGCACACCCTCCCTTCCAGCTCTGCAAGACACTGGGAGCTTCAGCCTCAGGATGAAGACCATGGTACACAAGGGCATGCCAAGACCTTGCTAGCAAGGGACCAAACTGTCCACTCCTTGACTTTAAAAGCCTGATCTCTACTCCTCTGCACACCAAGAGTGCCCAGGAACAAACTTAGCACTGATCAATACCGCCTTGCTTTTTCTGACGCATCTCCATCTGCTTTTCTCCATCTGTTGTCTCAGGCTCCCCTTCAACTGTGAGCTCTTTCGATGTAGCAACCATCTTTTACTCCACTGATCCTGCCAAGCATGGCAGGGTGCTGCCTCGCGACTGCAGCTACAAAGGTGCCACATTATTGCAAATAAATATTAAAAAAATAAGTCATCATTTCAGTTTACCAAAAGGCAGCAGAGGTTTTGCTTTTCCTGAATGAGTTCTGAGCTATGAATTATTTTTAATTACTAAGTAATTAAAAAAAGGCCACTTAAAAAAAAAAAAAAGACACGAAACCCCCAAACCCCTCAAAAAAACCTCAAACAAATCCTGACAAAACAAAATAAAAAATGCCCACCCTAACCCAAATCCCCACAATCCCTCTTACTCTTCTGGCAGAATGCAATGTACAAAAATTAAGGTATCTTGAGGATATGATTCTGGGTTCCTTTTTTTTTTTTTTTACACACAGACACTATCAGAGGTGGGGGTGAACATTCATGATGATAAAAGCCAAGTCCAAACTATTTCGCATACATGGGCAAAACACTATTCAACATGGAATATTTTCTATGCAATGCAACTGTCTTTATACAGTCAAGTCAATAAAGCATATATTATTTTCTTCATGTTTTCACCTCCTTTCCTCGTATTTGTTTATAAGCAAAAATGACTTCTCTCTATATAGTAACTTCTTCTTCTCTCACATTTTTTGTCTCCCCATTAAATCTTTAATCATGTTCTCAGTACTACACTTCTGTTGTTAACCAAGTGTCCAGGTAAAGGGGTTAGGCTGATGACTTGTGGGATGCTTGTAAAATTCCAGATATTCCACACAATGACTTCAAGCAGAAAGTAGAAACAGAAGTTTTGGAGGTGGAGAGGAAATCTCTTCCTCTGGGCTGAATAAATAAAACATCCTCAAGATCCTCCCTTCTCAGCAGCAGGTAGCGGGAGGAGAGGACACACCAATAGGTTGGAGCTAAGCTCACAAGTGAGAGGTGAAGCCCCTCCAACCAACTGACCCGACAAGGACTAGCTCTAAGTCCTGCCTATTTGCTTCTCTGACGCTGAGTTGGGCATACTTCTGTAAAGGACTCTATTCTGCAAGGGAACACAACTCAAGCCAAAGGATTTTCACACAAACAAATGCAGGTCATGTGCATCTCACTGAGTCAAAGCTGCAGTTCACTCCAATAGACTACTCCAAAGTTAATAGTATGCACGTGTTTTCCTTATTTATCTTTCCTTTAATACACATCATTCCCTTAATTAGTTTGGATTACATTAAGTGGTACAAGAAAGAAAAAAAAAAACCTTAGAGAATTCTCCTCAGAAATTACAGACTCACGTGAAAAATATCTCAGCATCACGCATATCTAAGCTGCTAATACAGTCTTTCTTTCATCTTTGCATCTACTTGGGATAATCTTGTGTATGTTTATTCTCTGTTTAATCAATCTCATTCACATCTACTCAATAACTTAAATTTAGCAGTACTTATTCTTTGTGTCATCTGCATTGCATTTCCAGGTCCTATCTCAAAAACTACTTCAAACACATAGACTAACAAGGATAAAGAGAAAATTCTCCATCCCTGGTTGCCTCTCCTAAAGGATCTCTGAGTAATATAGATGACAAACTTATAATATTTCTTCAAAGATTTAAAAAGATACATCTTGTTCTTATGTTAATTTTCTTATGAAAATTACTTCAACACCTTTGAGCAATGACAGCACCTTTCCATAACAGTATCTTCTTAGAATAAGATGGTCACATTCTCAGGCAGCACAAACCATATAATTCAGCTGAAGATGTAGTACCATAAGCACTTGTGCTTCTTTAAGCAACTTCTGTTTTAATATTGCACATTTTATTACATAGTGTCTGTGATTCAAATGAAGGTCAGAAAATACAAGCATATGGTGAATGGAAGCAAAATTAATTATAGCCAAAATATTCTCTTGCAGAGCAGCCTTACATTTATCTTTTGGGTATTGTGGCTACATTAAAAAGAAACGTGAATGTGCACTGCTGTTCCTATGCTGTTGGTAAGTTAAAATTCAGGAAATAATACTTAGTTTTCAAACCAAATCCCTTTAAGAGCTGCAAAGCTACTTGCTAATTACCATATAAATAGATCACTGCAGCACAGATTCCTTGCACGCAACTCATCTGACAAAAACATTAAATTTCTCTTAGAAGGCAACAAACCCACAGCATGTCATGACATTGACTCATTTACACAGGAAGCAAGGAGAAAATATGCTCTTGCACAGAAAGTACAAGCAAATGCAATACTGAGAGAGGAGTGTGATTATTGGGGTAGTGGGAAACTTCAGGGCTCTGGGTTTGCTTCCCTGCTCCATGGCAGCATCAGCACTAGCGCTTGGGCATGCACCTGCATTAGGCTGATAGTGCAGGGAGTTGCTTCGTCCACTCAAAATACAAGAGCCAGCTCTGCCCTTACATGCCCACGGGGTTTCAACAGAGCCATCCAAGACTACTTGTCCTTGTGCAAACTGGAATTGTTTCTTTCTTGTGGGCAACCCAGGCTCGCTTTCCAGCAAGAGAGAAAGAAAGGTGGGCTAGTTGGAAGCAGGAGAGGAAGGAGGTTCTACTGGGGCTCTCACATGCCCAAGTAACTTATACACACATGCTAGAGAACACTGGTGCCAAGGCAGTCTTGCATTCCTCAGGGCAGGATGGGTTGGACCCATGCCAGTAAGGCTTCACACTGCATGTGCCCACTGGCTCTGAAGGCAAACTAAGTCCTCATTTTTATTACTGGCACAGGATGAGTTAGCTGCTTCCTTTGCACCGGTTCCCTGCTTGAAAATAATTAAAAATGGTGCTGTTCTATCTTACCAAACAGCACAAAGGACTTAAGTTACCACAGGGGGAGAAAAGAGTAAGTATAACAAGCAAGAAAATACAGACAATAGCAGAACCCACATGATAATCAACGTAAAAACCAGGTTAAAAGAGCATGGTCCCATGGATGAGTCATTTTTAAAGATCTAACTTCAGAGATCTTAGAACTCTGTAGAAAGCTTTGTATAATGTGAAAGCTGTGATTAGGGGGGTCTTCTGATATTTAACCCCCCCGATACTGCTTTATTTTTATACATATATGTCTCTGGTTAAATTAAGCTCTGTGCATCGAGACATATGGCGGCACGATCTGTACAATTATACAGATAAGGTCACATACTTCACTGGCAACAACACCACTAACTTCAAAGAAGTTGTGTCAGTCTTCCCAGGAAAAGGAAAACACTGATTAACATAAAGGAAAGTGGAAAAGACAGCAGAGAATAATTTCACAGCAAATAATTATCTTTGATTGTAACAGTGTAACTCTGATGGAGACAGAGTCAGAGAAACAAAAGAGGAAAAATAACACAAATCTGCTGTTAAACTTTTATTTTTGAAGGGACAGGTTTAGCTGCACTGTGCAGTACTGTGATGGAAAGCAAAGAAGGACTAATAGCTGGTGATTACTGGCATCATGATGGCTTATGCAAACATAGCTGAGTTCCCAGTTGCCTTTGCTTTTTCTTTCCATTTCCCATCTAACCTTTTTATTTATTTTTTTTAATATTCACATGCAGCATAGGTCAATCTAATTCTATAAACAAGAAATATCACCACCTTTGTTTGTACCAAGGATTGGATGTTAAAAGAGAGTAAACTATAACTACCATCCTTGCCTCTAATGTCCAGTCCATGAAGAGGGATCACAAAGTGCTCACATAACAAGGAGAAACACTAGTCAAGCCACTAAAAGTGCCTGTCCTAAGACGACAATTTGACTGTATACATTGCAACTGAGTAGACGGGAAAAATGTTGATTCAATATTGTCAGCTTGGGGTTTGCAAGATCCAACATCATAGACACATGCAGCAACTCCGACAGTTGGGCAAAAGACAAATGCAAGTTACATGATTGATTCAAAAGCAGTACGAAATAAAAAGGGATAAAGAATCCCAACAACCCTCCTCCCCAAGCCTTCACTTCATCTGGACTAACATCACAGCTTTCCTTTCCTCCCTGGCAGCTCCCTCTCCAGACCCCAACCCCTTCATGAATGCCATACTCACAGACTCCACACGTCAGGATCCCTAACTCACCAACTAATTCTTCCTGGCAGAGTTCAGACTTGGACCACAAGCAATTACTGTAACACAGGGGCATTTGCTGATATTATCATAATAACGTATGGCAGGATATGACAGGTATTCACAGCATATGCATTGTGCATACATTTAACAGGGCTGAGGCTCAGTACTTGTGGTACAGTTTCATCCAGTAAGCTCAACTGCTCATCTGACATTGATAATAATTCTAACAAGAGTACTTGGCTACCTGGAAGTGAATGGAACAGCCCTAACTACAAATTAGTGAAGGAATAGTACAGCGTACCAAAAAAGTAGGTGACTTCTTGATCAGTTCTGCCTACTCATGACTTTTGAAAATTTTTTACTAGAGAAACTGGACTGACAGACAAGGTAGAAGAATTAGTTTCACAGCTAAGCTGATTGACTAAGTTACTTCTGAATCAGCAGAAAATATGCTCCGCTAATGCTTTTGAAAATAATAAATGATAGACATAATGTAATCTGCAACAACTGATGTAACGTAATCTAAAAAATGTTAATTTATGAGATTAGTGGCAAAATTGTTGCTGTTCCAGAATTGGTGCTGGGGCAGGACAGGAGGGAGCTATCTTATTATCAGACAGCAACTTTTTACCATCAGCAAACTTAGTCTCATTGGCCCTTGCCATGCTGATGCTGCTGCTCTTCAGATGTAAGTCACTACTGAAGTGAAAGGGGGATTCAAGTTAAAAACCGGTATTGCACTGAATGAGTGAGGCCACAATTGCCCAGTCAAGGCAGTAGGAATACTCCTTAAGCTTCTTACTGTGAAAGAAGACTGAAAAAGCAATCTTGGGTATCTAAAGAAAGGTTAAAATTTCTATAAGCCAAATTTAAATGTGCTGATTACAATGAAGTGGCATTTAGATGAAATACTGTATCTTTAAAAGCCATTTTAAAAGAGGAACTTGGTATTAGAGACATCCAGCAATCTCAGCCATATTCAGTGCTTCATGAATAAAAAGACACTGCTAGTAGAAATCAGATCTGTTCAAGAGAAATTATAAAATTGGATTTCTTATTTTATTAATAGAAGCATTACTATCTCTCAACTAAGGTGACACAGCTTACACCTTTAACCCCTCCAGAGATAACATATACAGATTAAGAAGAGAATCACTGTCAGGGAGGAGGGAAGAGACAAGCTGGCTGAGAAATTTCCTCATTTTCAGTAGAATCAGTGGTCTGGTCATCAGTCTATACTTACTCAGTCTAAAAAGGTTTTATATTCCTCCTTATTCTACCATCTTGGAAGAGATGTTCTCTTTTTTTTTTCTTTTTTTTGGTATGCTTATGAATATATGACTGAGCATGGATGTCTATTAACACTAAGATGTCTGAAAAATCAATAGCTTGCATTTTCAGAGAGCATTTGACCTGCAAACTACCTTCTGTGAATTAATTTACAGGATAGTAACGCAAGGTAAGGAAATATTTCCACTCTTTAAAAAACAAAAACAAAACCAAAAACCACATACCACACCAAAAAACAATGAGATGAGGTGAGTCACTCGAAGTCAAAAGATTTCATGTTGCTGCTGTGCTGCAGCTCAAGAGTTAATTAAAAATTTACTCCGGGGAATAAACGTGCCCTGGCAAGCAGATGGACGCGATGATTTAGATCCACTCCTCTCTGTTTCTTTCTTCTCCTCTTTTTTTCTTAATTATTACTATTATTATTGTTATTATGAAAAGTTCCTTGAGGCACGAACTTTGTCTAACATGCTGTACATTGCCTAGCAGGCTTCTGGGTCCCACTGTGATTAACCATGTAACTCCAATATCCATGGTCTTTTGATTTCTCAGCTGCTAACCCTGGGCTCAAACCGCTGGAAAAATGGTGTCTAGTAAAGAATAAGCCATCCCAAAGCAGAAATTAAAACTTTTAAAATGCTCCAAAGCTCAATTTTTAAGAGTGAGTGTATTATAAAGAAGTCATTAAGAGCCACATTTTTAAATAATAGAGAAGTGAAAGAAAAGAAAGATCATATAGTGTGTGTTGATACAACATAAATTACAGAGAATGGAAGCCAGCTAATGCAGTAGGGGAATTACACTATAAAAAAAAAACTGTATTAGTTATAGATGGTCACATTCCAGTGATGGATATATTGGGTTGGACTCTGCAACTTTTGGTGAACTCAGCATTTGTCCAGACCACAGAAGCAAAGGGAGACCAATTTCTCAAATTCACCTTTGACTGGAAAGCACCACAATCAATGTTTTTTCCCTCTGCAAGGTCTCTGGTTTTGGACAGAGCAAGGACACTTACAGGTTTAATAGCAGTGAGCTATTCATGTTTATATATGATGTGCAGAGCTGATTTACATCACACACACAAGTTGCCAAAAAGGGCTTCATGGCCAATGCATGTGTAGGACACACCCTTCCAAAGGAGCATTTTGGGGAAGGGATCTGCAACACCACCAAAATTCTAAATATATTTTCTAATCAGAGGGCTGAAGCACCTCTCCTACGAAGACAGACTGTGAGTACAGTTGTTCAGACAGGAGAAGAGAAGTCTTCAGGGAGAACCTGGAGCAGACTTCCACTACCTAAAGAGGGCTACAAGAAAGCCCAAGGTCCCTCCTGGCTTTACAAAGGCATGTATTGATTGGAAAAGAGGTAATGGCTTTAAACTCAAAGAGGGTAGGTTTAGATTAGCTATTGGAAAGAAATTCTTTACTGTGATGATGGTGAGGCACTGGAACAGGTTACCCAGAGAAGGAGGGGATGCCCCATCCCTGAAAGTGTTCAAGGTCATTTTCGACAGGGCTTTGTCACCTGGTCTTTTGGAAAGTGTTCCTGCCCATGACAGGGGGTTGGAACTAGGTAATTTTTAAGGTCCCTTCCAACCTGAACAGTCTATGACTTCTGGGCTGACAAGAGGCACTGGGTACCCAGAGGCTATACTGCTGGCAGCCATCAGAACACGGTGCAGCAGAAGACCACTGGATTTGGCTCACTCTGTGAGAGCAAAGAAGTGTTAGGATTTTTTGGTACAAACCAAACAAAAGCATTCATAAATATCAGGATGTAAGGCAGGAGTGTGAAGCACTGTCTTACTATTGCAGAGCAAATGTGGCATTGAGTCCCAGGATCGTGTAGCAGGATCCTACACTGGCTGACTTAGTGAGTGCAAAAGAAAGAAGGAACTAGGTAATTTTTAAGGTAGCATTCATACCAATTAAATTCTGACATTCACTAACCCCATATTAGCTTATATAAATATTAATACTGCTTCAGCATGAAAATATCCAGTCTCTTTCCAAATGTAGGTGCAGATATGACAGTTCAGAGACAACTTCCAGAAGAAGAGTATTGCTGCTCTGGAAATATGTACTGACCTATATGCACTATTTCTAAACCCACTAAGGCATCCTGCCTTAAATACTACTGCAAATACTATTTCAGGAGTGTTGGGGCCTGTCTCTGTTTAAATGGTGCCAGCAAGAGACTAAGAAAGGTCTAACCAGATTTTCCAGATACACAAGCATAGGTTTAGAATAAATTAATTGATAACAATGTGAACAACAATGAAATTCAATCTGTTGGCATATTAGTTAAAGTATCTCCTAAGTAATCTACGTAAGACTGAAGAGAAGCTTACTGGATTTGTTCAAAATAGGCTAACACTAAACAAAATAATGCAACGGTTTGAATTAGAATTCGTTGTTTTCTTCAGAGCGCAGAAACATAATAAATCAATGCAGTAAATTACTCCTGTGTTGTGAAATTAACACCCATATACATGAAATAAAAATAAGAATTTACAGCTCTAATCAATCACATTTTTTAGTAACTCCATCTTCTGTTTTATTTACCTTCTTCCACATGCTTCTCACCCCAAAATAACTCACATGGCTTAGGCTGACTGTGGCACTCCTGGGAGCTGGCCAGCCCAGCTGCGCTGCTTTCCTCCTCCTCAGTCCCATCTCATGCCACTCACAGAGCAGCACAGCCCTGTGACACTGTTCTCTGCTAAAGCAATCCTAAGCCCTCACAAGTACAAAAGTCAAGCTAAGAGGGAACTCCCTGGCTCTCCCAGCAACCACACCAGTGTTTAGGCTGGCTCACAGCTGCTGAAGATGCTGAGCTCCAGGAATGCTTCCACTGCTGCTGTGTGTAGACAGAGTTGGGAAACACATGCACAAAGGAATGCCTTTCTCTGTAGTCACGTAACTCCTACGGTTATCTCAACTATTTGAAAAATATGTTTATTACCCCCCTCACAAAGCTGTGCATTGCAATATATTCCTCTTGCCCACTATAAAGAAAAATCCTAGTCTGCTTTCTTGGACCTGCTACACTCAGGCAGCAGTCTCCACCAGTATGAGAAACAAGGCTGCCTTTTTCTCCAGTGTGAATGATTTATGGTTTCACATGTACTCATGTGCTACATTATTCACTTCGTACTTGTACCTATGAATATCAGCTCATGAGATAAAAGTGCAGACCGAGGCACAAACTGATGCTTGTCTGTACTTTAGAAAAAATAGCACAGTGAGAAAAAGAGACCTTCGTGGGAGGTTGTCCACACTGCCTTTCCATAGAAAGCCAGCAGCACATAGGAGGGCTGTTCACATTCCAGTCCTCCTCCCCAGAGCATCCACATAAACCCCAAACCCAAAGAGGAGAGCCCTTGCCGCCCATGTGTACTTCTGTTCCCGCAGCAGAGTCAGCCCCCAGTGAGGTCATGAGCTGTCCAGGGTGACTTTGGTGCCCAAGTCTAGCTATCAGCAACTTTTTAGCAGCCCTTCACTCCTGCAGAAGCAACTCTTTCCTCTCTCACACAGAGCAAATGGCAGGTAATAATCATGAAAGGTCTGAAGACTGCCTGCAAACAGATCCAATTGCACGTGATATATTTGCAGTTTGACTACCTAAAACAGCTACCATGAGCTACGCCAGCCTATAAAAATGTAGGAAGTGACAAGTTGTCTACCAAGAGGCTTCTTCTACCTATAGACACAGCATACAAGAAGTATCGTTGCTTCTGCTAACCAGATACGCAATCAAGTGTAAGATTTGGCTGCAATTATGATCCTGTATCAGAAAAGGGAACAAAACCTGGACTCCCTATGTCCCTCTTCAGTGCCTTGATTAGATGGCAACACATGCAGTTGTACATGTGCCTCCAGAAACCTGCCTGACCCGTGTGAGCTACAAGGCAGCTTCCAGAGGAAAGCAAACACAGTCATTGCTGAGCTCCAAAGACAACTCGGAACATCCTTACACTCCAGCAATCTCCCCATCTCTAGTCAAGGCCAACTTCTGCCACTTCCCACTAAAGGATGTGAAAAATGTAGAATTCTGCCTTCATGTTGCCTCTCAGAAATGGATTACTCACAGGAGTGAGATGTCAGTTTGCTGGCAGTGTTTAAACTTTTCAGTGTTTAAACTTTCAGAGCGATACAGAAAATAAAAGATCTCCCTTCTCGAATGACTGTTCTCCCCTGACAGCAGGAGTATGCTTGTTCAGCCCACATACACAGCAATAGCAGCATATTTGGGTTCAAGTTAAACCTTTTCATCTTAATTATACAGCATGCTGTGGCATTTAGGGCTGCTGTGCAAAGCTCTACATGAGTTACTGCTGTGCTGAATCCCAGTAAGTGTACAGGTCTGGCATGCCGTGAACCTCTCCTATGTATGCAGAAGTCTCTTGTACAAATCAACTGGACTGTAAATTACGGTCTTAGAGAAACTAGTGCAACTGCAGGGAAATGGATGAAAGAAGACTGGCTGGAAAGCCCCAGGGATATTGTCTAGGAAAATCCATTATGCTTTTTTTCTCTAAGACATCAACATCCCATCAGGAGAAAGTCTCCTAATGTCAGCGTCAGGCGCTCACCTTTGAGCAAGGCATCTCTATGCACACACACTCTCCGTCAGCCCCATCTTTTTCCAAGGGAAAAACACACTCCAAAAGGCCACCTTTCCCAGTTCTCAGTGCTCTGTGTTTGGCACCGAACTAGATAGAAGACGACGGTTTATCCCCTCCATGACAAAACACAACCAGTCACCAGTCAGGATGCTCACTGAGTGCAAGAGGGGCCCCATCAGGAGTTGCCCAAGTAGCAAACTTCCTCATACTGAAGCCTTTAAGTTCTCAGACAGGAATTTCCACAGTGCAAATGACGATTAACCATCTTCAGTGTTAACTGTGAGAATGAAGATCTTATTGTTAGGGAGAAGTATCCCTGCGGCTCCCCAGAGGAGCAAAGAGCCAAACCACTGTGTGCTGCAGGGCTGCAGCGTGCCCGGCTCTGGTCCTTGTCACAGGCTCACTCTGGCTGCCCTGTGGATAAGCAGAGCTGTGCTGAGCAGATTGCTCTGCGGGAGGAGCCGACGGAAGGGAAGCACAAGCATTAAACACCACAAGTCCTAACTCTGCTACTTTGCCCAGATGGGATTTATAGGGTGCAGATGGAAGAGCATCTTCGGCCATTTCAAGTGTTAAAAATAAGTGAGATATGTGCCTTAGGGCTCAGCAGATTGAACACAGTGATTATATATGCTCCATAATTCTTCACCTGGGCTTATGCCTGAGAAGATCTTGACCCCTTCTTATGCCACATATTGCAATAGGATTGCCCAGCCAAATGTTGAAAATCTGTTTAGTGAACATCATTTCCCTACACGAAATTGAAAACATTATCTCTCAGGTCTATTCTTTCTAGCTGTTTAGCAAATTGAGTCAGATATAAATAAAATTAAAAAAATCAAAACCCCAGAACAAAACTAGAAGCATGACAGCCAACAGAAGCAGTGTGTGAATGGTCTGAACTACGTTCATAAAGATCAGCATACTGCTGTGAAAGATCACCTTGACTCTCTAGCTCCAGACCATGCTGGAAGGCCCCCACCAGCCCAGGGAGTGAGAAACAGCTAGGCACAAGCTGGAGTGAGGAACACCTGCTGCCAGGCACAGGTAAGCACCCAGCAAAGCATCCACAACATCGAGTTACATCTCCCGGGGCAATTTCTTTATCAACCTTATTCAGCAAATGCACCAAGTGGCACGGGTCTGCACGGGTGTGATACTCCACTGGCAGCCAACAACAGTACTTAAAAAAATTACCATATCTGCGACACTGCACCCACAGGCTACATCCCCAGCTGTTACAAATCAATACAAACACATAGGTGTTTTTTTATAAAAGGCCAGAAGGACTTTTATATCATCTAAATTGTCTTTTTGTAAAAAACAAGCTGTAGAATTATATTCAGCTATGGTAATGTGGAGCCTAAGTACATGTGCTGGACAACTATCATGCCACTCACTTCAACGGGGCTACACCAGCTTATGAAGGATGAAACACTGCTCTGCAACCTGCAACAGCCTGAATCTGCTTCCTAGCGCCCTCTCTCAGATTCAGTGGAGCAAAGAGTTATCCCTACAGGTGCAGGGAAGAGGCAACAGCCAGAGGTGATTCAGTGACCCACAGGAGAGCGATCGCTGCCACAGCACATCTGCAGCACGTCTCCTGCCACAGGTGCATTCATGTACCCATGCAAAAGACAATGTGTCAGACATACGAAAGACGCTTTAGTCACATAAGCAATCAGAACACAGAGCTTTGGAAAGCAATGCAAGACCACTGGATCCTGAAGGGGAGCAACCTGATAAACATGTAAATTGCATTCCACCCCCAACCCTGAGGCAGCGCGATTTTGTTACCTGTTTTGGGGTTGATTACAAAGAAGTTCTGAGGATTTCCACTTGTAATTCGGTATGTCAGTTTTTCATTCGTGCTGGAGTCAGGGTCCTGGGCTTGGATCTGAATGACAGATACATCCTTTAGGGAGTTTTCCATGACGGATGGGTAATAGATTGGCTCAGAGGTGAGAGGGGCATTGTCATTCACGTCCTCCACTTCAATGTAGACTTCGATAGTAGTGTAGAGTGGGACGACACCATGATCGGTTGCATACACTGTCAACCAGTAGGATTTGGTTGTTTCCCGGTCAAGAATATCTGCTGTGTAGATAACTCCTGAAACAAACAGCAAGCAGAGGATGTTAGGAACAGGATCAATGAAACATCACATCTATTTTGATTTGCCTGTACTATAGAAGGATGTTCATCCTATAACAAAAGTTCCACCCTTAGAAAAGTTCAAGTTGTACAAAAAATGAAAACAGAGACTCGAGCTCGGGAATTGTTTTGTGAACCCATCTCAACATCTCAAGCCTTTGTTCTGAGAAATTGAGGGAGGGAAGGTAAAAAGATGGCTCTTCATAAATATCCTAACGCCATGGCCAATTCTTTCCTAGAACTGCAGCTGGCAGAGTAACAGAAGAAACACCACCATTTTGTGCTTGTGATGCAAACTTGTATAAACCTTGGTAGTGAGGGATACAGCCATTGACAATGAATTGCACAAAAAAGTGGCTTTTCTTTTCAAGCTCCTGCCTGTGCCCTTGCTCAAGAAGAAAACCTAGGAGGCAGTTTAAAATAAATCCATCCAAGTTCAGAAAATAGATGGTGAATTTAATAATGAAATTGCTCATTGCACAATGCCAAAATCCTGGATAAGAAGCAATCAAAAGCTCACACAGTAGGCCTCAGACCTTAGCCCCTAGACAACAAGTATATCCTCTTTTATCACAGTGGAAGGAAGAACTTGGCCACTTTACCTAGTAGCGTAAGGAAACATTACATATATATGCTGTATATTACACGTATATGTTGATACTATGTATACATGTATATCAGCTGATTTCCTACATGGTAATAAGAAACCACAAGGAAAAGCGTGCCTGTGTATAACAGAGCCACAGAGAGGGGTCCAAGTACCACCCCTGTGGCTGCACAGTTCCTGCCCTGAAGGACTCCCACTGACCATATTTCTGCCTGAAGTGATTTAGAAATCTGTCTTCCTTCTGACATGAACACCTGCTTTGTGTCTGGTTGGAACCAGATGACCTTTCAGGTCCCTTTCAACTCAAACCATTCTATGATAAACCAGAAACTCTTCCTGCCACTATAAGACCTGTTTGTATTGCCATAGTCCGAACCTTCACTGGCTTAAGCACTGCCCATGAATGCACAGAGGACCAAATACACCAGTACCACACACACAATCGCACCAGCACAAAATAAGCAAATGCACTTTCGCACCACTTCTGTGACACATATATGAAGAACATTTTCCTCTCCTAATACAGCATTATTAAATCTTGAGAGGCACATTAATGCAGCGGATGTCAAACTTGAGAAATACTCAAAAGGACAGTTTGCAGACCATAAAGTCATGCATTAGTAGATGGAAAATGACAAGAAATTGCAGGCAAAACAGGAAAATTAGAAAACTGAATTTAGTCTCAGATGTGTTTGATGCTACTTAGAACAAAACTGTAAGTTAATCATTAGGGACAGAGGTGGTCTAAGGTCAGTACTAATAAGGGAGTTCTGTGTCTTTCTGGCTTTTGGCTGTTTTTTAAGGATCAGATTGCAGTGTTTCCATGACAACTTGAAGTCTTAGAAAAGTTTTACAGGCAGCACAGAATCCACCGCACAGTTACAGAGATGCCACATGTATTTGCACTTCTCTTATAAGATATATTTTTTTCCTTAATTTTTTAATTTTTTTTCATGGTTTGGATTTTTTTTGTCTTTTAATGCTAGTTTGATCAGCCATGTAAGAGAGGAAGGGGAAAGGAGCAGTACTGATCCTGGTCATGTATGGGCTTAGGTCTTGTTCTAGTAACCTCGGATCCATGTCCTTCTATCACAGATGTATTATTCACCCAACGAAGATGAGCAGTGCAGCACTGGAGGACAAAAGCAGAGTGTAGTCTAAATATTCTTGTCAGCAGCAGCCTGTGCTATGTAATGAGTTTCTGTAGAAACATGGGTGAAATATGCAGTGAACTGTGATGAAAGGGCCTAGAAGTCCAGAAGAGAAATTATATCGCAGGGATGAGAAGAGCCCATAACAAATGACATCTCAGGGAAATAAATAAATAAAAAAGAAAGTATCTGCATGGGCAAGAGTGAGGCAAAAAAAGATGAATATGAGGGATCCTAGAAACAATGATTTATTCAGAAAATAAGATGAATTACTTAATATCTTTAAACAAAATTTGAAATAAGTAGGGTTTTTCCCCAGTGAGAGCACAGGTTTTAGCAGATTAACCTGTATTTATGAAGCGGAATTTCACCGATACTGAGGTGATAATAAATCTATCTTCTGAGTCATTCCTTCATTTTATAAATCCTGGCAACAGTTACTTTTCATTTCTGTACTTCAGAAGGAAAGGATCATTGAACAAGCATTAGCAACTGCCAACAGGTCTGTTACACTGGTTCTTCTTTTTACTTTTGATTTATTAAAAGGTTCCAGAAATGAATTAATTCCTTTTCCTCAATAACTCTTGTCATTTCACCTGTCAACACCACACAGCAGCTTGATAAATAATAAGGCTTTTATTCCCTTCCAGGTTTTCCGCTTGGAAATCTTTCCATCACCCTGGGAACACCTTCCACCATTCTCCTGAATGCTCTGCACAAAATGCCTCCTTGCTGTATACCTACTTATGGCTGTAAAGCTACCACCCACGAGAATACACATGCTGCCCAAATATTTAACCAATCTCTCCACATAGGTATGACTAATGATGACACTTGATCATCAGCACTGCTTCTTCACTGCTATGGTATGAATGTGAAGAGGCTGATTGAGCTGGCATCAGGAACTGCAAAATACTCCATTGAGAATCCACAGGCAGGCTCTCACTCACTTTAGCTGAAGCAAAGTATGTGAAAAGACCGGAATATCCTGATCACAATAAATTCAGAAAACACGTAACTTACATCAAAGCTTACACATATTAACAGATACCACAGAAAGACAAAATTTTGTTTTCAGGACTAGGAGAGCAGAGGGTAGCAGAGGCCATTGGGAGCAGCTCCAAGACTTTTCTTGGGCAGCTTTTGTAGTGCACTCTTTCCAGCTGCCTTCTAATTAGAAGAGAAACAAAAAGTAATGACACCTCAGCTAAACCAACCAAGAAGAAGAAACACCAGCAGAAATCCTGAAGATTCCGAAGTGACTAAAAATCAACAAGTTCCCAGATTTTGCAGACACATTTCTGAACAAGAGAGAAATAAACAAATGTCCCTGTCCACTGAGATGCTACACCACAGAGGCACTACTGCATTTCTACACCAGATAGCTGAAATCCAACCAAGCAGTCTTTGAGCCAGCTCTTTATGTTGCCCTTGGCCAGATTTTGCAGAATCTCTGAAAGACTGAAGCCAGCACTACCTCATGCCTCAGAAAAGAAGCTAGTGATCAATCCAAAAAGTAGTGCCACCGACATGCTTGTCACTGCACTCCTCCAAGTACATATACCCTACGCAATTCACCAAACACCGTGTGCATCACCAACACTGTAAGTGAAAAATAGCAAGGGAGTGCATTAGTTGCTGATTAAAATCCTGGGCACATTTATATGTAAATTAAGTGCAGCCCCTGGGCTCAGCAATGTGCCAGCAATGTGAAGGTTGTGTGCTTGGTCACCTTTGAGACTTGTTTTACCTCTTTCCCTTAGAAAATAATGGGATGATTTTTTCTGTGTGGCTCCTGCAATTGGACACAATGAGACACTGCATTATGAAGGATGAAGGGAAAAAAAAAAAAAAGAGGCATAACAGACTAGTGCCTCCTAAAGTGAACAAAGAATCAGCAAACTGCATTTCCCTCTTTCCTCTTGCACTGATTTGTTGCACATCTGTCAGCAGACCACTTCAAATGATGTGGTCCACTCAAAAATTATCTGAAAGTTATGTATTCACTATAGTGATGAGAAACCTGAGAGGCTCTTAAAACAAAAAGGGATTAGAGAAAAGCATTATTTCTTTCATCACCTCTTTTTTGCCCCCCTATTTGTTTACTTTACACATTTGACAGTACTGTGTATATAGGTAGTGTGATGGATGGACCTGCCATAGCTCTTTAAGAGAATGTTTACTAGAGCTGTCAGACTGGGTGTTTACATAGGTGCCCATTGCCATGGATATCTGCTACACACATACGCTCCTCCTAAAAGTCAGATCATCCTTCATGAATACCTTCAATAGCACAAACATTTAAAGATGTTCAATTCTGTTTAGCTTTTTCAAGGCAAGATTAAAAACTTGGTGGTCTGTAAGAAGCTCTGCATGGAAAAGTCAGAAGAGAGTTACAAAGCTCTTTAATCTAGCTGAGAAAAGCAAACCGAGGTCTGATGGTTGGAAGTCAATGACAGAAAGAGTGCAAATACTCAACATAGGGAATATCTGGCAGGAGAAACTGCTTGTCAGGGACAGGCCAGAATCCCCCACCATCTGAAACACTGGTACTGGGACATGACAATATAACCTATTTTTCTACCCAAGTTATTGGCTTAGCCGCAAAGACTAATGTAGCATGCGATTTTGCTGAGTGACTCGGCAGCCTGTATGATAAAAGTTGCCAGGGTAAGTCATATTCTCAGCAAAGGATGGAACAAGATGTGGGGAAAGAGGACTGACTAGGAAGTATCTGCTACTCTTGCAGAAACTTCCATCACACAGAAATACTACAGAAAAACTCTTAGTTATCTCTTTTTCAAAATACTGCAGTGTACACAGGGGTACATTTTACTTAATATCGTCAATTGAGAAGAGCCTCGATGACAAGATGTTGTTTGTTCTCCTCAACCTTTCTCAGGTTTATGAGCTAATTGCACAAATGTGTGTCTTGGACTGGGCAAACAGGAAAGGTTATATAAGGTAAATGGCCCACTTATTTCCAGAGCCTGACCCAGGAGTGGCCATAGAGGAAGGCTGGAGGAGTGAGAGGCAGCAAAGACAGAACATGCCCTCAGCACAAGTTACAGCGTGGAATGGAGGTGACACTAAATTAACACACTCCCAAATATTCCCAGCTGCTAGAGCACAATATGCCCTTCCCCATCCCAAGCCAGTTCCTTGTTAGTGCAAATATAAGGTTTAGTTGTTAAAGTCGCTATAAATATATATGAACTTTAGTGTGACTGAATAACTAAGGGTAATGAATGCACCTTCCTGACTCCAGACCCCAGGACACCAGCAAACTCACTCAATATGTCCAAGGGCTAGGCCAGCTTCTGCCATTAAATGCTAGAAAAACACTTTTCCAGAGCCCCTGCCTGCCTCTCCCTCCTCGAGCTTCAAAACAAAGGGGCTCGGTGAAAATCACCTACAAAGTAGAAGCTGGTTTGTCCCCAAAATAAAATGACAGAAATGAGGCCATCAGCAATGCCAATTAAGAGAGCGAAGTACTCAGGGCTCTGTAACATCTCTCAAAGGAAGAAAATAAAAATCACTGATTCCAAAATGCTACTAATTATTCATGATCCTCATCAAAGACTCTCAATCTCATGGCAGTAAACACAACACCTTGGTTGTCACCAAGCTGTCAGCCAAAAATCCTTGTTTGCACTGCCTAATAAATGTAGCTTTAGAAGAAACTGTTGAATAATGACTTTTTAAATTTTTTTCTGTCTAATATACTGTGGGGAAAGAAAGAATTTACATGCCTCATCTGGCTGCACCAAGACAAAGGCTTTACATCTGCCTACCTGTGCTCCTACTCTCAAGCTCTGACCAGATCTTGCCCCCACACATCGTTCCACAAGGGGAGCCGTGAAAAGAATTGAGTGTAAATGCAAATGTCAGAACTAATTCACATTCCTTGCATTGAGCACAGATGTGATTTTTGAAGGACACTTAGCAGAGAGCTATCGTAAGCAGGAAAAGTTTAAAAATACTGCAAGCCCATTATTCATCAAATCAACAAATGTAAAATCAACCAAAATGGCATGATTTGTTAGACAGGAATTTCACACCCAATTAAGGAAGAATATTTATGATTTCAAGAAACTAACATTATGCCTAACCCGTTTTTTCCCTCTTTTATTTACGTCCTTCACATAGAACAGCTGTGTGTATAAAAGCAGAGTGCATATATCTTTCAGGATATATTTATTTCATTATTTCCATTAAAAGTAAACTGTAAATATAACCCACAGGATTAAACAGTTTTAGTGCAATGAAGATGTGTATCTGAGCACCAGTGCCAGACCGATTCAGCACACTTGGGCAACTGAAACCAGTGGGAATGAGAATAAACCATACATTATATTCGCACCTTTTTAAAGTCTTTTCAAGCCATAAATCACCAGGATCGGTTCTGAATATGGACGGCAGTATCACATCAGCCACAAACTCAACTGAAGCATGAAGGAGACCTACTGCTCACCCCCCCCACTGCTCACAGCCAGCAGCTTTGAAAATCATCCTCTTTACTCTGGTGATTAAACACTATTTCAACATCTTCATTTAAGGCCCCCCACTGTGCAAAGTGTGGCCTCCTGTTTTTATTTTATTGCACAAATTTTGTAGGTTTTAATGCACATTAAACCACAAATTCAATTCCTATTGAAGCAAAAAGAAATATCCCCACTGACTTAAATAGAGATTAGATCACGCCCAGGAACGAGTCCAAAAGCAATATTAACTTTGTGAGGCTATACATACCTACAACTTCCTAATATTCTCATGTCTGGTTCGAATACAGAACGTATATAACAAACCATATAAACAAAAGACAGGTAAAATTCTGGTCTAGGGCTCAGCTTCTAATTTTCTCTCTTTTACTGATGTTTTGATTATACAAATTTACTGTCACCTCAAACTGTAGTTTCTTCAGTGAGTATTACTTCTGAGTTCCCAGAGCAGTAAAAGACAATTAGAAAACCAATCCTGAACAAGGCTATTTTCAGTGACACTGAATTAGCTTGCAAATAGACATTTTACCATGACACAATACCATGAACATCACAACCAGACAGAATTGTGACAAGGACAATCAACGTGTTATTAAATATAATGTATCTCCATGTAATAGTTAAGTAGGTAGAGAATGTACAGGTATACAACTCTTACTGGACATGACATGCCTCTACGTGTTTCAGAGGCAAGTCCAAGTTGTTTGTTTGTTGGCTCTGTAAGAGAGAAACCACTGCTGCTGCTGTGAGCACAGCACCACTCTACAGAGAAGCTGTAAACCATATCTGCTCATGGAAGAAACAATACAATGGTTTAGACCAAGCTTGGCCAGCTGGTTTGAAATTCAGCTCAGGTACATGTGGAAACTCTGATTTTTAATGACTGGACTTGATGACCTTAGAGGTCTTTTCCAACTGTAATGGTTCTATGATTCCTATGACCTCTGAGGCCTTGGCCCAGCCAACAGCCCAGTTGATGTCAAGGATGCTTATGTGACTTAAATGCACAGTGCAATTGTAGTTCAGCTCTGTCAGGGCTATTAAATCAAATACAGCCCATCAGCATGGCTTACATAGATAGGCATAACCATGACATCCGGCTGGGGACAGTGTCCTGCCTGAGCCTGACACTTGGCCAGCCCTGCCTCACGCTGCAAAACATTAATGTAACTTCATTTACTACAAGTAGAGGAGAAATTCAACTAATTAAAAGGCAATAATCAAGTTTAGGTTTGCACTCTGAAACAAAAATAATATATATATCTCAAATTTTTATCATCACATATGAATACATTAATAGTTGTGAATGTATCTTTTATATAATAGATCTCATATATATCAGAAATATGGAGAATATGTATNATATATGATCTGATTCAAAAGGTGAATGGTGCATTCTAAATTAGCAGTGCCAACCACCACAGGGACTGGATTTTCTCAGGGATCTGACTGCAGCTTCCCAGGTGTCCTTAAGCAGATACCAGAGCAGGGGGAGTGCTGTCACAAGGGCAAACTTCTCAATAAAGCAGCATCTTAATGGCACTGAAAAACAAGCACATCTCATATTAGACGCCTGACCTTCCATGTTATTTATATTTTGAGTTTTGAGGAAAGATTCTTCCTTCTTTACCTTGAAATGACTTAAATTCGATGCTGTTTTCCTTTCCCTGTTTTATGTGGGGCCAGGGGAGGAAGGCTTAAAACTTTACATCAAAATGAGCTATCACTTAAATATAACATCTTCAAGGTCACTTACACATCAATTTCAGAGCAATTTTCCAAACATATTATCAAGACACTGAACCAGAGGTTTAGTCAAATAAATTCACTATCTTCTTCCGCTTATGAATTAAATGAAATAAGATCTGCCAACATTTTTACCTGACTAGGGTTTATTACCATTTCTGTATCTTCCATTACACCCCTCTAAGAAATTATTCTATAAATATTACTTTAGTATCTTTGGCTTGGGGTAAAAATAAAAAAACCTTATATGGATAAACAAAATATACACAATGGACAACTCTGGAAGAAACAAACTGCCTTCAAAAGCACAAACACAATAATGAAACCTCTCATTTATGAATAATCTCTGTGAAAGCTTGACACACTCCAT
This sequence comes from Formicarius rufipectus, assembly GCA_013399695.1. Taxonomy (NCBI): domain Eukaryota; kingdom Metazoa; phylum Chordata; class Aves; order Passeriformes; family Formicariidae; genus Formicarius; species Formicarius rufipectus. The sequence continues at coordinate 337,493 of VXAU01003502.1, read as the reverse complement.
CACTGCTGAATAATGCAATAAAACACAGCAGTAAAACCGGGCTGAAGACTAAACCACTGCCACAAGCATTCCCTACTGACCACAAGAGCTTGAGAACAATGGGACAAACCATGATGCTGCTGTGACAAATGGGATGTACTTCCAGCCCACATGGCTTGAGACATACTATTCAACTTTTATGACTATGGGCTGCTACTGGCATCTCTTTAGTGGTTGCAGATTCACCTTCCTCTGTGGTCTCAGAGGCACAGCAAAATATGATGCCTTCTTATGAGGTGAACTTTGTGCTATTCCCTGGATACGCACAGGCTCAAATTTTCAGCCAAAGTGGTAAGAAAAACAAATAAAAAGCACAATTTCATGACTATGGCAGATGTTGTGAAGAATCCAGATACCTCAAACTTTTACAAAATCTGCAGGAAGATCTCCTGCAGGAATACACTCTTAATGTAACTCAGAAGAACAACAGCTGATGATATAATTTCACTCTACTGATTATGTATGTTTTTTTCTCCTTTTTTTAAAGCACTAGGTGGCTACTGCATTTCTAGACACATATGAATTACAAACTGTCAACTCTCTTCAATATTATAATGTTTCTGCACACATTTATCCCTCTCTGTTTGTCCCTACAGAAAATGACAAGTTCTACCTTATTTTCTGAGCACCACTGGGATTTTAAAACTCTTGTCTGCCCACCTCCACAGCCGTCCCAAGCAAACCAAATGTGGGGATGGTACCAGCAGAAATCATGCTGCTAGCACCAGCAATGAAAGCTGTTAACCCTCAACAGTAATCTGTTTGAACAGAGGCAATTTTTTCTCAAAGGGTCTGGCTAACGCCCAGAGTAACCCAGATTTTCTGCACATCTTCTTTAGCAGATTGATAAAGAGATCAAAGTCCGACCCATGTGTCCTCTGCCTGGAGGACTTGGAAGCTATTTTAAAACGAAGGGTTTGCTCCTGGTTATTTTAGAAATGAGATCATAAGTGTAGCAAAGCTGAACCAGGAAGAAGAAACGGAGAAAAAAGGCAAAGGATGTTCAAAAGGATTCTGATAAAAGACCTGACAAGGGACTTCTGTGCAGGGTCCTCTTCCTTTACATGAAGATCTGCATCTTTTGTACTGCCTACAGTACAAGAGATTGCTTTGGGAACCCTTCTTTAAAATCTATTGCAAATCTGCCTCAGTTGTTTTGTGCCAGTGGTGAGGGAGGTGGAGGTAAGTGGAGGCAGCTCTGCAGGAGAACCTGGTTGCTGGGGGAGGCTGCCCTGGAGAGGAAGTGATGCCTCATACAGAGAATAGCAGTGCTGACCTTACCCAGCCACGTCAACATCACAAGTGGGCACTGGCTCTTCTGATGGATCCCAGCACTGAAGAGTCTTGGCCTAGGATGGTTAGCCAGAGCAGACAAGGAACTACTGGGAATATTCCACGTAGTAAATGTCTTTGACTTTTTAGTTATACATATTATACTGAAAATATAGTATTATTATTAGTATTTATAATACCAGAAATAGAGTCATCATTCCTGCCTCCTCCCCCAATGCCACCCCCTTCTTGCTTTTTCTTTTGGGCCACAGCAAATGAGCAACCCTATGAGAAAAGCAATAATTGATCCTGGAATCTGCCTTTATCTTTCCAGCCAAATATTAACCCAGAGGAGCAGTCAAAGAAGAGAAAGAGTACCTCTGAAATGGGTTTAATAGCCATGCTGCCCCCAAACATGAACCCTGCAGAGAAGATGTGAGTGTTGTGCACAAAGCCAGCAGAGAAGCACCATTTAAACCTTTCTACAAGGCACAGTCATGCTTCCTCTGCTCACGCGTACCGTGCATGACTCCAGAGTCTATTTTACAAAGCATGTCAAAAAATGGAGAAGATTAACAAAAAAGGGCTCCACATAAAGTCTGAGGAGCAGAGACAATGATTTACAGTAAGGGAATTTAAGATTTCAATCTGCTAAGCTTATTAAAAAGAAGATGAAGAGGCAATTTGATTAGAAAAATCCATATAAGGTTCATGAGGAAATACTGTTGGGAAACAAAAGGCTATTTAGTCTAACAAAATAAGGTGTAGCAACATCTAATGATCGGAAACTGAAGCCAGGAAAAATAAAATCAGCAATCAGCTCAAAACCCTTTATTATTTATATTTTTTTTAAGCAGATGATTCTGCAATTAAGAGCTACAAACTGTTGAGGGAGAAGCATTTCATGGCAAATATATGTTATGCTTTAGAGAAAGATCATTTAATAAAAACATATGAAACTGATATATAATAAAGATATGAAAGGGATGAAACCAAATTATTTGGTCTTTCCTGGTTTTAAGCACTACAGATCTGTGAATATTGCCCAGCTGTTTCCTCCAAGGAGCTTGGAAAGAAGAGGCTCACTGCTGGACTTGCAGCAGTGCTCCCAACACAGCCAGCTCCACTCCATGATTATTTTTGTTGTCCCAACAGCCTCATTGCCATGGTGGGGAGAAAACACATCTAATTTTAAAACAAGTTCTTGGTATCTTCTTGCTGTCACATACGAGCGCAGGCAAGAAACTGAAGAACCTGCTCCAGAGATGTGCACACCACATTAGAGGCAGCACATGTGCTGGCTGTGACCACCAGCGAGCCTGCAGAACTGCTCCTGTCCACTGCTTCTGTCCAGGCAGAGCACCAGGAGGGATGTACTGTGGAGGTGAAAACAGTGGCCTGGTCTCAGACTAGAACATGCACTCAGGTAGACAACATCATGGCTTTGTAAGAACAATGAATTGCCCTTGTGCGTCTTTGAGTGAATTTTCCAATGGATAAGGGCTCTCCAGGAAGAATAAACTTCATCAGTATTGTCTGTGATGCTGTACCAGAAGGTAGCTGTTTTGCAAGGAAGACACTTCGCATTTCATTGTAAAGTGCAGACTTGATGCACTGAAACCTGAATTTTTATCAAGACTCATTTGCAGGACTCTCCTCAGGTCCAGAAAATGAAAGTTTTTCCTCTTTATCACTGGGGCTTTGAGTACAGGGGACAAGGCACACAACAGTCAACATGTATAAAAAAGAGGTAACTTGTTTTGGATCAGTACTATTGCTTTAAATTGCCCAGAAGCAAAACACTTCATTTTTAATTAATTTAATTTGCTTTTAGGTGTATACTCTCTCCTCTTTTCTGACAGAGTTCAAGAAGTGCCTGGAGAATACTCATGGGCCCATGATGTGACTCTTTGGGAGGATCCAGTGCAGGGAAGGAGGTGCACTTAAGGATCCCTGTGGGTCCCTTCCAACTCAGTATATTCTGTGATTCTCTGGAGAGGCTGAGGAAGATACTTCACACCTTTCCTCCTTCTTGTCCAGAACATGTAAAATGCAAGAGGGTTGCCTGGAGGCCAAAGTTTTGTTCAGATCACCTGTCAATACCAAGAAGATCAGAAACATTCAGTTTCCCCTGTTGAACCGACACAAGGCCAGCTCCGGTGGCACTTCTAAGAACAAGAATGGCTCTAACACCCCAGACCTCTCTCATTAATGGGGAATTACCCTCTACAAAGCAGTCCCCATGAGACACCCTTTGCACAGACACCAAACCTCTGCAGGGAAACCACACATTTTCACCCACACTGTCACTGCAGAACTAACCAAGGAGGGCCACAACCACCTGTGGGTGGCTGGTAACCAATGGCAGAAAAGCTGATACTCAGCAGTTCATACAACAAACCACACAGCAAACTCCTGATGTCCTCACCTGAGCTCGCAACCTTTAAGGCCACCGAGGAAACTGGGTCTGATGTTTCCATTAACTAAGATCTGAACTTTCAGACCTTCAGAATTGGTAAAAAGGGTAGGACAGGACAGTCCACTCCTCGACTACATGATGAATTTCCCTGTAAGTCCTATGGAGGCAACTACAAAGTTTAGTCCTTCTTTAGAAGCCCAAATGTGCAGGGTAGGGAGCTGCCTACTTAGAAATCATCAGCTTATAATCCTTTTTTTGCACAACTTGACTGGCCCAAAAATCCCATCCTGAATGTAACTTGAATACTCTCACCTTCCTTAAAAGTTCAGATTTGTTTTTGTTGGGTTTTGTTTGTTTGTGTTTTCGTTGTTGTTGCTTTTTGTTTGGTTGGTTTTTTGTTTGTGGTTTTTTTTTTATTTTGGTTGGGTTTTTTTAATAGTCTTGTTGTGCATGTAAGACAGAAGGATCCTCCCACAACTCTCTTGAACCTGCTTTTCTGATTTTCCAGAAACTACCCCAAACCCAAACATTTTTCAGCAAAAACTGTCATCAGTCTTCAAAGACTTCTCACAATTAATATGACTCTCTCTTAGTATGGAAAAATTATCCACAAACATTGCCAAGTGCAATTCCAGATGCTTCTATTCATCCTTGCAATAGGAAAGTCTTAGAGACAACTATGAGCTTTGCATGGAAGGCACCTCACCTACAGCCTTATCTGTAACTGCATAAAGTTAAATAACTAGAATTCATTTCCATGTTGGATTTTTTCCAAATCCCCTTGAGCAACCTCACAGTATCTCCAGAGGAAAAATTGCACATAATCATTAAGATAGTCAGAAGTTTAATTTTCTGCCTTGCATAGAGGAAATGGAGCTGGGGTTATAACATCAAACCCAGCACAGCCCCTGCACAAGCAGACCATAATTATACTTCTGTTTCACTCTCCGTACTCTGTGTGATAAAAAATCCAAATTCAAAAAGTATACAGAAATATGCTGGAGTATACTGGTGGAAAGCACCATTCTTTTAACTTTGGGAAAGCGCTAGTCTTGCATTTATCTTCAAAAATCCTCCACAGGTAGGATACTCTTCTTCTGACAAGAAAACAGGAGGGAGTACAAAGCGGACATAACACAAGGGACTGTGGCAAACTAGAGCAGTACAATAAAAGCATTGATGCAGATGACCCTATCATGATCACTGACAGTGACAGTGACTCTATGGGTGCTTCTTCTCTGAACAGAGAGAAGCAAATAAATGTGCTCTGCCTGCTGCTCTCCAAAGTATAAACATTCATGTAAGACAGCCCAGCCCTTACCCCACAAGTCTTCAAAAGTCATGGCACTGTCTACCAGCTTTGCCTGCCCACAGTTCCAGGAGATGTTGGGCCTCTAAGTCACTGGGAAGCAAAGTAGGCAGCCTGGCACCAAAGGGGTGCTGATGCTTCAGCATCCACCCAGATGCTCCCTTGCTTATTCAAGGCTCAGATGTCCTCTGTAGGAGTAAGTATTGCCTTCCCCAGCTGGTGAATACGAATATACACGTGTACGTGCACATTAAGCGCAGCAGCTCAATTTTGAAAGTGTTTTATGATGAGGTGAACTAAGTTCCCTAAACAGGTGGGGAAAGTGTCTTGATGAAGTAAATAATGAAATGCTGCAGTAACAATAGATGCTGTGTGATCCCTTGAGGGAAACCACAACTAGGAGCCCTAATGAAATAAGACACAGAAAATAAGGACTTTGCTGTGGACAAAACATTTACATTCTCATTATGTAGCACAATGACTTCTAGCACTTTATCACACTTAATCATCTTGATGAAATGTTGTTTATATGTACAGACAGGCATGATATCTACAAAAACAGGTGCACATATACTCAGAGGCACATATATTCCAAATGAACAAGGATAAAAGGGAAGGTGATTTATTTTATTTTCTGTAAATAGCCAAACCATAAATGCATAGTCTGCTTTCTCTACATGGAATGTCTTACAAATCTATCATGGTATGCACTTCAGAGATTTCATAAACATTTAGCACTTGAATTTGCATTTGTGAATATTTCAGCTTTTTAAAACATACTTGTATTTTATGCTTTAAGTTCTTAAACACTCTGATACCAGTGTGGGCTTTGCCTAGGGCTAATCAATAGGCTGCACTTATGAAAAGTCTATTTGTCTATTTACACACAATTTTGAAATGGAGATTATATTTTGTCTGTTTGAAATGCATCAGTGGGAGCAAATCATAAAATGGAATGTAATAATTTATTTATAATGTAACTTTGCCGACAGTGGAAGCAATAAACCCTACCAAACAAAACCCAGGAAATTATCCCAGATCCTAGAGCAGAAGCATGGCTCCCCCTAATTGAGTTTCCTTTGCTCTTATCTTCTCAAGATCCCCTAGATTGTTTTCCAATTTCCATTTCCATTTCTTCCATTAAATGCCTCTAACCCACGACCTCCATTTACTACCATCCATTTATTTTCCATTCTTAATTGAGATGTAACATGCCCACTTGTCCAGTGCTGAGCACTAAAACTCTGACAGCATGCCTAATAGATACTGGCTTCTTCAGGAAAGCTTATTTGGGAGGGGAAAAAAAAAAAAAAAGCTTACTTCAAAAACTCGATTCTTGAACAGGTAAGTTTGTTCCATTAAACTTGAGTTTACCTTATAAACATACTATGGTGAGGACCAAAACCCTTGTAACAAATAATATCTTTTGGTTTATTTGCTTTTACTGCTACAGGATGGAATTATATTTGTCTTGACCCTGGGAGGGTATGGGGTCACAGGGCCAGTGGGAAGAAAACATGTAAGGTAGCTTTCAGCAGTCAGTCACTTTTTACTTTCAAATAGAGTAATTTTAAATGTGATGGTTTGCAATCAAACTCTCTCCTTCAAGACTCAGTGTACAGGAATTTTTGAAGGATGGCATTCTTTAGAAAATACTTAGGGCTCTATACAACATCACTTCAGGAGCTCTTGGCAAACATTAATAAAACTCCCAGCAGCCAGGTGCTTCTGCACCTATTTAACGGAGGTATGAGTCCAATATCAGTCAGAAATACAACAGAAGGGAAAGAGTAAAGCTCCAGCTACCAAGCAGTCATAATTTCACACTGCATTGCTAAACTAAAGCAGGAGAGAACCAAACAGCCATATCTTAGCCTCTTGGAGCAATAAAGTAAAATTAATACAGCACCCCAGGCTACTATTACATTGCAAAACATAAGAAAACATACCGTGGTCAGGCATTCAACCTCTCAAAATAAGTAGATGAATCACTTCAAGCTTATTCTAATGATTAAGTATTCGGACCAGTGATATTAAGTAAAATACAAATTTGCCAGGATCCTGAAGGCAAACAAGAGTAAAATTTGTCATTCAAAACCATCATACCAGGGACCAGACTGGAAAGCTCCATAGCCAAAACGACTCAGTGGAGCACACTCTTATTTCATACCCCACAGCTTTGAACTGCAGATGGTGCTGACATATCCAGATATCTTTAATTCAAGGTTAAGGCTTGGCACTGATAGACAGATAGTTGTGTCAGTGTAATCCACTGGGTTTCAAGCCACAAGCTTCCTGGGCTGCTACTTATATTTAGACTTCTAAGTTTGCTTACCAAACTTTTGAAAAGCCTTTAGTTTGTTATCACTTCAAATTCACTGGGGAAAACACTGCTACACTTTCTCTAAGATAATTTATTTCAGTTTAGTGAGAAAATAAGACATTTTGGCAGAACAGTTTACAGGGATAACATATAATCAAGGCAGACGTGTTTCACTAGAACACCCAGCACAAAGACCCAGTCTACAAAAGCAGTCACCAGAAAGCTATCAGTGCATGCTCTTAGTAAAACACAAGCCATTGGTTTTAAGTTACCCCCAAGAGAAAGAAAAGAGTAAAGGAAGAAAAGAGAAATTAAGAAAGAAGTAAACAAAGAAAGATGGGAGAGAGAAAAATTGTTATTGACAAGATCCTATGGCTCATACAGTAGCAGCCAAATAGGAAAGGTCCCATGGAGCCTCATGGTCTTACATTTATATGGTTTGGCCAGAGTGGCGGCAGGACATCTGGGTCACTAACCACTCAGCACCCTCCAAGCAAGGCATGCTGTAGCAAATCACAGGCTCTGGAGGGCATGATGTGCGAGGGCTACCAGGCAGGCCTTGCTTAATTGACAGGCCAGCCATGTGGCTCGTTGACCACGTGGCTCCATGGGCTCCTTGGCCACGCTCGCTGAAGACCAGGGTGCCCTCTGGTTCTGCCATGTGCCTGCAGGCCTAGTCCTTCCCATGCACACACAGACAAGATGGTTGATCCAACACAATTATAAAGCAATCTAGTGAGATACGAGTCTGTCTCTCCGACAGTAAGGTCTGAAGAGGGCTAACTGGAACGAATGGCAGCAAGGTGGCCATGCGAAGGGCTGTCCCACAGCAGCATGGCCACACTGCCGTATGAAGAAGTGACAAGCATCTCCCCAGGCACTCCAGGGATCTGTCCAAAGTGGAAAAAGCTATCCGATAAGACTGAAACAAAGTTAATATCTAGAGGCAGCCAGGGACAAGAAATATGGGCTGCTCTGTCTTATTTTTTGAAAGAAGGTGACAGGCAAATCAGCTCTTCTCCTTGTTTTGCAACAGAGTCTCCAAAAACAGATCCAAGGAGCATTTTGCTATGCACAGGTGCCATTTGCACACAGAACGACAATCAGGTGTCGTCATGGCTTCCAGCTGAGCAGAATATTAAAGTTTATATTACAATCATTTATAAGCTGCACAGTATGCTGGAATTACTCCTGCTGTCTCCCTGTGTCTGGGTGTCCAATGGCCACAATGAATCCCACCTCAAGACCATGCAATCCACAGCCTGCATGCCCAAAGTGACTTTCAAAAGCTTACAGCTGTACAGCTGCTGTTGCAGGAACAAGTTAACTCAAAGGATGTCTTAACTGGCACTGTAACCATGGCACTGAAAGGCAGCACTGCCTTTGCCTTCATCTTGATTTGTAATGCCAAGAGGAGCTGTGCTATAGGTTTCTGATCCTGAATTCTGCCAGAGAAGATCCTGGGAAGACACAAGAGCATTACTCCAGCTAGTCAGTGATTTTCAAGCAGTGCAGTGGGGCACACAAATCAAGGTCTGATGGCATGGGCCTTGCAAGGGACTTGAATGCACAACTTAGATATAAAGCAGAGACTGAGAATGATGAAAGTGTGGACGTTCACTGCAGAAAGCACCACTTAGAGGACAAAACGAGGGGGAAGCAGCAATGGCATTGCGACGACATTGGCATTCCCAGCATGAGCATGCCTCAACTCACTCACTACCAAACAAGCATCTGGTGCCACCTAATTAAAACACCAGTTCCAGGAGGTGACATCCGGCATCATGAATCAAATGAAACATCTGCTAATTCTTACAACAGCCAGACAAAACAAGCCTAGAAAAGGCAAAACAAACACGCACACACACTACTAACTTTGGCACTGACATCCCGACTGAACATAAGAACCGTATAAAATTCCCACATTATTAACCAGTGTATCTTCAGTTTAACCGACTGACTGTGCAAATTTAGTACAACACATGCTCAGCTGCTCAACGGGCAAAAATGGATCAAGTTTTACAAAAGTGGGTAAACGCCTCACTGCGCAGCACTGCACGGTGGCAGGAAAGCCTCCCTCGAGCTTGCACTGTCTAATAGCACAGGCTATTAACTCAGGTGATTAAAGGACTGGAGATTGCAGAAATCTCAACACATGCGTGGCCTATTATAGCACAATGTAGGGTGTGTTTTCCCCAGTGACAAACAGATGCTTTATTTTTATTTCTGTTATAAATAATTTGGGGCTTTAATAGGTATACATAATCAGGCATTTACACGGTTTCCAGCAGAGAAGCGATATTAAGCTACTACGTTACAGCCATTCATAAACTGAATACAACACTGAAATTACTTTTTATCGTTATTATTATCCAACAATCTCTACAATATGCATTGTTACTGCAGCAGTAAAATGATTAGATTCTGAGTATTGCTGGAAGTCTGTAAGTAACACCACAGAGGTGAACCCTTATCAAAATCAAGTATTTAAGGACAACTTCCTATAGTCTCATATGTTGAACACTGTGGGCTCCTGAAAACAGTAGGAACACAGTTCATGAATTCAGTTCTGCCACCTCTTACACAATTTTTTATATCAGCAACATTTCATGTACGTGGTTTAACCCTAAGAATGAGCTTAACCTACATATGTGTGACAGCATTTCTTGAATTCTCCTACCTCAATACACAATCTCATTAGCAATTGTGTTTATCCTTGCCTTCCCTCTTACACAAACGTGTTGTCTATTTCGCTTGGAACTTTTTTTTTTAAATTCCCTACTGTAATACCTTACAAGCAGAGGCTTTGTGTAACCAGAATGAACCCTCTGGAATATAACTTTACTTCCTTGCTCTTTTTCTTATTTTCAAGCAGCATTTTGTATGAATGAGGTAATCAGAAACCAAGCAAAAGGACAAAAGATATTCTACTTCAAGTCCAGAGATCATTAGGTAAACCTGTCACTAAGGGTGGAGGTACATGAAGGCATTTGGAAGTGCTGCAGAAGGAAAATCCTACAGTAACCCCTAATGACCTATTTACTCTCAAAGACTTGGGTTTGGTTTCCACCTCCCCCCCACCATAATGGAGAAGCAAATAGGAATTTCAAGAAAGGATAATACGCAAGCTGATTGCAGCAACTTGCAAATGAACTAGCAGGGGGTATCTGGGAATAGATACCAATTTTCATTCCAACCAGAGTGGAAGCTCCTGTATTAAAGGGTATTATTTCTGATCAGTCAGAGCAGAAGGAGGAGCTGATGCAATAGAACACGTGCAATTTCTAAGTGATTTGGACCAGAAAGAGAGAAGGAAAGCAACAGAGGCTGCAGCCTTGCTAAATACTAAGATGATAGGGATATGGAGAAGATGCAGCTGCCAAGGCAGTCACTGAACAACACAATTCAGAGATAAGAGACACCAGATATTCTTTGAAGCAATTGTAGTTGCCAAGAGCTATAGAGAAAAGAGTGAACTGAAGGGGATAGAGGGGCCAACTGCAGTGAATATGAAAACAAGTGAAGGCCAAGGACAGGCATGACGCTTTGGGATTTGGCCAGGAGGTGATAATTTGTGGGTTTAGTCAACTGCAATCTCAGTGGAGTAGAGAGGGCAGAAACTCAGAAAGAAAAGGGAGACTTGGCAGTGGAAGGATGAAGGCAGCCAGAATACAGAGGAGAAATAAGAAGCTTGGGTAAGAGAGAAAAAGAGAAGGGGCGCCTGGCAGCAGCAGATATGCTTGGAGAATTGTGGGGTTTTCCCTGTGCAGGGACACAAAGGCGGATCCGAAAGTTGAAGTGAAGCCAATAAAGAAAATAGGGTTAAGTGAGGTGGCACGAACAACAGCAAATGCAAGTCACTAGGGATTTAAGGAGGAGTAAGTCAAGAGTGGGAAGAATGAGGTTTGTCCATTGTGGGTCTCATATGAAAGAGCTAAAAAATATAATTTCTATCCCAAAACACCAGAAGTCACTGCTCTTTGGCCATGGGGAAGTGCTGTACCCTCCTACTGCATCCTCCTCAGCTGGTCCTCTGAGGCTTGTGTGTGCTAGCAGTTTGAGAAAAGGACTACCGTAATTTCTCAAAGAGAAATGGCATCTTTTCACATCTTCATTTTAAAATATAAACTAGATTTATATAGCATCTAGATTAAACAAGGTACAGTATATTTTTATTTTATCTTCCTGTGCCTTCTAGTTTAAGCTCTGCCTGGCTGTAAGAATCAATGACTTCAACTTGCTTTCATCTGCGCTTACTACAGTGACAAAGGCATAACACGTATCAGTCCCAAGAAGCCTACTTACCTCATTTTCTATTAAGACTACAGCAATAACCTCTAACCAAATGTTGCATGAAATCATAACACCATTCACACCAATGCTGAATCTCTCATTCCCTCTGAAAAAAAAAATCCAGATCTGGTTTTAAAAGTCTCTTGTAAGGACAGCTATAAAACTTCTCCACTTGTCATGATATATGTGTCAACCTGGCCACTGTTTCCAGTTGATGTATTTATGATCAACTTCAGGATACAATTTCTCATGCTATTTACAGAATGGAAAAATATGTCCTGACAGTTTATAAGGGGAAAAAAGAGTGTTATGATTAGACAAGGACAACACCATTACACCCACAATTACAGCAAAGCTGTACTTACTGACCAGCAACAAAGGAAGAGTTGAAGGGAAATTCTGTGTAATATTTTATATCCGGAACTAATTAAAGATCTCATTCCCCAAACAGCCAGATAGCAAACATAAGTAGTGCCTCCAGATGAAGAATTCCTGTTTTGATGGTTACTGTAATGAGCACATTCCCAAAGGAAAAAGCCAATAAAAAGCATCTCCTATCTGGAGGATGCCAAATGAAAGCCGGACTTCTCTTAATTTTACAGCAATTCCTTACTGCATCATATCAGCCTCCACCAAAGGTCTCAGTTCAATTTTTGTGTAATGAATTTGGAAACTCAAAAGAAAAATTCCATCCCATCTTAACCATCTAAATTTGTCTCCTTGATTTAGAGCTGACAATGATTACAAGTAAAATGCCATTTTTACATCACTGTATGCAATTTTAATTAAAATTTATTAACTTGAGAGAAACAATCTCTTTGGCACTAACAGACATTTAGAACAAAAATGCCATTTATTGTGATGTTAAACTGTTTCAGACAGAACCATCACTACAACACTCTGTAGCTCAACTGCCTAGCGGCAAATCAGGCCGATCGTTTCCCCTGGCCGGGTCTTGCCTTTCACTGCAGTATGCCTCAGACAAAGAAAGATCATACTTTGCCTTCCAAAAACAATTATACCTACACTAAAAAAAAAACCCCATGTATGTACCTTGTCCACTTTTAATAGTAAAAAAAGCAAGTAACAGGGCCAGACTGTGATGCACCAAGCCCTGGACCAGGTGCACTTTGAAAGGATCTTTGGGGTCACTTATAGAAATGACAGCTGGAGCTAAGATAAATCAAAGGAAGAGCACATAAAAGTATAAATTTTTAAAAAAATACTTTAAGGGAAAGGAGAATGTTTAAAATGCCAATGAGCATCAGGACAGGGGGTTAGATAATAGGGAATGATGAAGGGAGTTGGAAAAGTAAGCCATAAACCAGGAGAACACAGTACTCCAAAGTCCAAAGAGGAAGAGTTGAACATGTTTGGTAGATTGGCAAGACATTATTTGAGATCATGTGATGAAGAGTTATTAGTGACCTGTCTAGGACCTTCATTGAAAGAAGGAGACAGAAGAAACTAAGAAAATCTCTCAGAGAACCTGCTTGAGGGACTTGAGGGGATGTGCTGGAGGTGTGATTAAAAATGAGACTCCTTAACCCAGGAAAAAAGTGGTAAAGAAGAGTATGTCATCAGAGCAGGAACCAGACAGAAAAGAGACATCATGGGGAAGCAGGAGAAAAAAAAACAACAGAGATTTCCAAGGTTAGATGGTGGAAGAGAGCTGTGGGACTGAAGGCTGATAAGCCACAATAGTGATTATGAGGTAAAGCTGAAATTATGAATATAACAGAATCAGCAGAGCTCTACACAGTGTAACTTTTAAAATACAACTTCACATGTGGGGTTTATTCATAATGTCTCTCTTGCACTGGATGGAGAGGAATGGGGAACCACTGAGATAAATGCAACCTTCATGACTACATAATGTTTTTTTCTTAAGGAGTAGAACTGGAGGGGGAAAAAAAAAAAAAAAAAAAAAGAGGCAGAATTGGCAAAGAGATGAGGAGAAGGTATTTCTCCTTGAGGGAGAGGGAACACTGGACTTCGGATAAAGCACAGATAAGCACAAAAAAGAAGACACTTCCCAGAAGGGGAAGACTTACCAAAGTAGTTAAGATTATCAAGAGAAACAGAGCCAGGAATCAAATTGTTTCAGTGACAGAGGACATTCAAGGTGAGACAATACACTGGAATATGTATCTGCCGTTGCAGACTGAGTGGACTGGGATCATTTACGTGAGCTTTGAAAAAAGAGTACAAACACAGCAAGCAATTACACCTCAATAAATAAATCAGTAGCACACATGCAAATGAGGCACCTAATGGAGTGTGCACAGCAGATACAGCAATTGCCAGGAGAGCCGATAATCCCCCACTGGGCCCAAACCAGAGGGGCCTCAAGAGTGGAACAGGGATGCTGTCCCCATTGTGGGCAGAAGGAAGCAAGTGGTGCCCTGCACAGCCCGTCCTCTGCCAACCTGCTGCATGAAGATACAGAATAACAAATGCCTAAATTTGGAACAAAAAGGATGTTTTCAATTCCCTTTCTCACCAGCTTGCAGATAACCCGCGAAGTTATGCACTGAGTTAGTTCAGGTTGCTGATCATAAGAATCAATTCACTTCTGTTTAATGGAATTTGGCAATTAGTCATACCCAGGTTCCAGCAATTTTCTAAGGCTTTCTAACCATATCTCAAATAATACTATAATAGCACAAATATTTGCAAAATCATAAACCTTCCTCCTACAATATGGTCCTTGTCCCACCATTTACAGCTAGTACAGAGTCCAGAGGACCTCCGCCCTACATATGAATTCTTCCTATGTATGAGCCACCAACCACAGTAAAACATTTCTGAGTTTTGTGTCATGAAATATGGTTATTTTCCTACATTATCTAATATTACCAGCTCTTAACTTGCCTTTTCAGCTTGACTGAAAGTCCCCACCACAGTCTTGGCAATCTCATCACCTGTCATGGCTGGTTGCACTGCACAACACACCAGTTTATCCCATAAACATGACACTTCTTGCCTGAGAGCTTGAAAGTTGATAAAGACAATCAGGTCATCCTATTTCAGTAAAACCTCTGCAAAAACACATAGCAACATGAGATGAAAAAAACTCCTATCTGTATCTCTACCCCTAGTTTGAGTTCAAGAGCTCTCAGGTCAGGACTGAAGCTCAGGGTGACCTTAAGCACTACAGACAGAATTTTCCAGTGAGAGAATGAGGTTTAGATAATTAGTAATTATTATTATTAATATTTATTTTATTCAGAATCCATGTTTTTTACTCTTTTTAGGCAGGGTTGATCATGGAATGCAAACTGAAAGTGTTCTTAACTTTATGGCTTTCCTGGAAGTTCCTAAGCAAGTCTAAAAACCTCTTCAATTTCACTACTCATTTAAGGCTCTTCTTTGTGTACTAGCCCTTCCTTTGGCTGCTTGGTGTCTGGGAGACAACAGAATACCTTTATGCCTAGTTGAAAAGAAATCACATTGGACTAAAAAGATGAATCCAACGTGACAATTCCTCAACCCTTTACCACCCCTTTCCAAGCGGCGTCTGAATTGCGGCTGTGCGATTGTGCTGGAGCGCTCTGCAATGACCACCTGTCAGAGCCCCTCTGGAGGTGTGCAGCATTCTGCCTTCACCACCTGCCTCCCAGCAGCACCTCCTCCTAATAACCTGCCATTTCTGTATGCACGAAACAATACCAGGCACAGCATTTCTGGGACTCCATTTCATGGTGCACCGTGAGCTGCAAGGTGTCTCTACAAATCCCACTGCTTAAATTAAGAGCACAAGTGAATGTTTGACATAAACAGGACACCTTCCACCTACTTTCTGCCCATTTAGGATGAGGGTGGCAGGGGGAACCTACCCTCTCAGATGTACTGCTTATATGCAGCAGCACTGCCTGAGCTGGAGAAAAGCCCTTGTCATCTTTACTCACAACCATCACTACTTTGTCAAACTGTCTGTCTCAACTGAAAACAATCCTCATATTGATTGGCAGTGGGGTGGGTTTTAAAGCTAGTAGGAGGATTAAGCACTTCCCCTCTTCAAGCTCAGTGATTTTGACAAAGAAATGTGCTTGGACAGCTACAAGTCTCCTTTTACAAAGTCAGTTTTCAGAATAAAATCACCCAGTAAAGGTTTTCACTGGCAGTCACAAATAATTCCAACAGCATAGTTATAAAGTGTCTAAAAGATGTTTTAACCTGTCTTGAAGAACTTGTATGACATCTTTGGCTGTCATGAGAAGGACAAGGGATAAAAACATGGTTACCAGGCATGCGGAGTTACTCTTGGAAACTGGAATAGCAGGCACACCCAAGAGATATATAGAAAAAAACCCAGAAAAATAATAAAATCCCCCACAGGTCTGGGAGCCTGTCATGAAGAGTACTCAAAGCAGAGGCTACAGCATCTTCCTCTGACCCAGGACCTGGGTATCATTTATTGTCCCTACAACGGAGAAACCCCACAAGGAATGAGGTGCTCCTGTCCCCACATCAGCCACATCGAGAAGTGACCATAGCAAAGACACTTTTCTAACCTGAATAGATCTGGGGAGAGGCCTGCTATAGAGTGAACTAAAAATGATCCAGGCAGTCCAAAAAATATTAGTTTTAATCTTTCATTAAACAACACATGAACTCTTAAATCCTCTCTAGATACTGTCTTGTCTTCTCACCTCTCCATGCTGGCCACTAACACACCATAGCCACCAAGCCACACTGAGCCTGAAACACAGAACACAACCATTCAAATCACAAACATACAGAAAGCCTGCATTCAAGCTTATCATCGTTACTTAATCACATGTTAAACAAGCTAAGAATTAACAGTTAGCACATGAAAAAAGTTGGCTTTCCATCAAAAGCAATTATAATTAATTCCTAAGAAACGTATTTCTGGATGCCAAATCAGATGGAGGAATCAACTAGGGGATACATACGCTCCTTCCATAGCTCCACTCGAAATTCTAATTAAGAACAGAAATACAAAAGTGGTTGTAGTGGAAAGGTTAATAGAAGAGGAAGAAGTCTCTAGAGAAACCCTGCCAGATACTCAGTCCCTCTTTTTGGCTCTTCCACTCTTTTTCCCTTAATAGACAGCCCCTAGAGAAACACACACAAACACACTCTATCATATGGATATTTTAGCAAAAATAAGAAGACCATAAAATCATATGTTCTGCCATCCTAGACTTCTTGTGGGCAAAGTGGCTTTGAAATCACATATCTGCTGTAGTCAAAAATCAGCTGCATCAGATAAGCTGAGCTACTGAGGAATGGAGAGAAAGGAAAGACCTGTAACTCAGAGGATGTTCAATGTGCAACCTGCTCCATAAGCAATGGCACTGCTGAACAATTACAGTTCAGACAGTAGGAGGACAATACACAGTTCAGAAGAACAAAGAATGCTTTTCAGCTAAAAACTCCCTTTCTTTTGCACAGATTCTGCTGAAATACTCATAAGATAAGGAGAGCCTGCATTAAAAAAAAGGAGCTTTCTTGATTAAACCATCTTCAG
>VXAU01003502.1:293030-320296 GCA_013399695.1 Formicarius rufipectus | reverse complement strand
AAAAAAAAAAAAAAAAAAGAGTTAAGTGCTTCTCCACAAGGATGCAGAAACCAAGCTTGAGATAAATGAGAGCAGATTTCCCTGACCTCTTTGAGATATGTTATAAAAAACGTCAGGCCTGGGCTAGGTGTCCCCAGTTTGCAAATCCTGACTAGGTTTGAAAAAACCTAGCTGCAGTACCTCTGAGCCATGAACTACTCCACTTTATTTGAACTGCAGGTATTCCAGACACTGAGAGCAACACTTTCAACATCACTCTTGTGAAAACCTGGAATCGCTCACTATGAGTAAAAATGGTCTGATTAAAACCAGGCATTTCTGAGAACAACAAAAAGAGGTTTGAGAGTGTGCTGGTTTAGAGTTAAACCAGCAGGAGAAACGAATCCAACTCAAAATGGGATTGCAAGTCAGAATAACAATTTAATAAAAGATCACAATATACACTAATACAGAAGGAAAAAACTTGTTTGTACCACAAAAAAACAAATGTACAGTCCATCACAGCGGGGCACCTGGCCCCCCTGAGTTTAAAGTAAAAAGAAAGGAAGAAACCTGATGGTGAAAATGATGGTTGCAGTCTGGTGGCAGTTTCAGTCTCATTGAGGCTCTGGTCCTCCTCCAGATCTGATGATAGCTCTCAGTCCCCAAACCCCAACCTTATATCTGCTTGGGCTCGGATGGGACCACCCAATCCCTCACCCAGGGTGGAGAGTTTCACAATGGGTGATTTACTCTGTCAGGTGAATGGCATCTTTTTGGCATCCCTGATGGCCCATTAGCAGACATGACCCCTCAGGTGAGTGTGAAGGTGCTAATGACTCCCCAAAGGGGAGTTATCACACCTGAGTTACAGATGTGAAGACAGGAAAACTTCCTTATCCCACAGAAGTTCCTAAACACCCATCCTGTAGCTTGAGGGGTTGGTTGTGTCCTGGGCAGCAGCTGAAAATGGGCCATTGTGAGCAGTTCATGAGAAAAATGACATAGAGGGTTTACAATTCACACCCACACAGTGACAAACTGATCCTGGCTATTATAACCAGGACAGGGGGGAAACTGTCAGAAAGGTGGTTTTGGGGGTTTTTTTGTTTGTTTGTTTGTTTTAAATTTTACCTTTTCAACCACTCTTCCCATTCGTCAGTGATCCAAAAGGGAGGAACTAAGGCATCCAAACCAATCTCTACTGCCATCTCCCAAATCCTTATGCATATGCTGCACAGTTGGGAATTCTGAAGGAAGAAAAACCTTGCAAGGACCTATGAAACACAGTCCTGTGGGAAGGAATTTCACACAGGATCACAGGACCGGGATATTTTTTTTACAAGTTCTGAGAAAGAACATTCTTTGGAAAATCACCCTACCCATGGTCACTCAGACCCACCCTATGGAACAGTGTGGTGGTCACCTAACAGCTTAAAATAACTCTGTAAAAAAACACCCTTGTTTAATGTTCTTCTTTTGATGACTCAAATGTCAGTCATCTGGAAATAAAGTAGCATGGAAGTCTCACTGCCTGTGATTTCCATAAATATTTGGGCTACTTAACCAAAGTACTGTGCATAAAGGTGTCTTCAGGATTATTCTATACTTGTCATCTTATCAGAAGAAATGCTTCCCTTCTTATTATTTATCTTATATTGAGTGAGCCATAGTGCTGGATTGTTTTTTTCTTTTTCAAGATTAATTTATTGAAAATTCTCTGTCTGCATTAAGATTAATTTAAGACCACTAAAACTGATAAACTGTTGTTATTGGCCTGTATCCACACTACCTTTTAAATCTTTGGATTTTCATGCCAGGGCTCTGATGAAAGATTCATTCCAAGTACCTAAGGTAATCTCTACTTTCTACTCTCTCTCCTACACACCACATTTTTCCAGTATAATCCATTTTATGCTTTCAGTTATAAATACATAGTTCTGTCTACCTGGCACTTTAGATAACAGAGGTCCCCATATAGCACAGTCTGCCTAGACCATGTTTAATGTCAATCATGAGAACCTTCTCTCTTACTGATGCTGGTCATCTCACACTTGGTGTAAAAGCAGAGGGACAAAATATTTCCATATTTAAGGCAGAAAGACAGAACACGCAACTGCATCAGGTTTCTACACCTCAGTAAAACACCATAAATAAAACATTATAAATCTAGCAGTTTGGGGATCAAACTAGGTAAAAACCAACATCCAGAAGAAATGGATAAATGTTACGCAAATTGAGGTTATTTCATGCTTTATTTCTACAATTTTAAACTAACTGAAAGAGGAAAGCCAAACGATGAAGAGAGCACCGACTGCCACTGAAAGCTGTGAAACCAAGAGGAGGGTTTTTTAAAAACTTTTTTAACTACATGATTTTTTTTTCTTTTTAAATTAAAACTCTCAGTGCTCTGAAGAATTTCTGATGCCATGGGAAATAATCTGCAAACAAGAAGTCTGTCCAACTTGCAATACATTCTAGTGCATGGCACCAACAAAATTAGACACTGAAAGTTTTCATTTCAGTGGGTGTATAGTCTAATTTAGGCGTACACACATACGTAATTTTACACCACATGGACACTAAACCTAAACTAATATTTAGCATCCTAGTGAAGTAGAGCAACAAAAAAACAGGTCAGAAATGTAAAAACTTTGTAATACAATATTTATACCGATCAACTTTATTTTTTATGACACCTTGCAAGACATAAAATGCTTTAGAGGGTTAAATAATAAATGATAGGAGAGAACTGAGAGGCAGAATGTTGTAAGGACTTAAATTTATATCATCTGATGAAATATAAACTGACATGAACTCATTGAAGGAGGAAGATATGAAGAAGCTGGCCCAGATATAGAAACCTGCTGAGGCTCTTTAGTGTTAATAGAGCCTGTTTCTTTGGGGTTTTATCTTGAATCTTTTTTTCATTCTTGGATAATACAGTATTCAAAGGCCAGCTAAGGGGTAAGAGCTTTGTCAAAGAACACCATTTATTAAGATATTATCAAATATTCTCCTATTCATGTTCTGAGGTGTTTTCAAATCTTGGATCAAATTTTGTGCTTTCTTAAGCTTTGCAGCTGGCAAGTTGTTTGTTCACTGTCAGTGCACACAAAGGAGAACAATGGCACATGGGCACCTCACTGTAGTCACAGTGGCTAAGACACACTTCTAGCTATCATCATGTTACCATTTATTGTTACAGCATTGGCATTACTTTATTATTACATTTGATTTTGTATTATATAGTTGGTTATACTGCTCTATAATCAATTGCCACCTGTGCCAGCAGGATCACATGCTTCACTGATGCCAAAACACCCCTTTTGCAGTGGTATTTCATATTTCCATTTCACTATCAAACTCTAAGAAACACTGTCACCAGATCTAGTGAATTACTTTATTACAATTATTAGCAAATACCAACATTTCCTACCTGTAAGAGTATTAGACTTCTCAGTGAAGCCTCAACAGGATGATTACACCACTACTTCTGTGCTATCACACACAGCACTCACAAGGTGATACTGCATAAATAACAAGTATTTTCTTAACTGAGTCTCTCAATTATTTAGAGATACTTGGCAAATGCACTGCTAACAGCTGTTTTATAACAGATTTCATGGTACCATACACCTGGTGCTAATGCTTCAGCATGTCTAAATGGTTTTCTAAAGATTACACAATCAAACATCGTAAGATAAAATCACTGTAATTGGAGCCTTCATCAAAGAAATTACCATTACACTTTACAAAATGAACACACGACTTCCCAGAGCTGAGCAAAAGGTAGTATCCTGATGGCCACAGAACTAAAAAACCTCACCTTATCCTAATTACAGGGATTCCATTTCTTGCTGAGATTCTGTAACAGGCATGCAGGGTCCACCTGATAATATGAAACGTAAAACCTATCTCTGATGCACCTACTTGTTTTTAGGCTAAATAAATATTCCAATTTAATATCCAAAGCAGAACACTACCTCAAATTCTATGTCACAGACTCCTTTTGCTTGTCTGGTGGCACGTCTAAATGTCAAAATCTATTAGTGACCTTAGAATCATACTTTAAAATCTGATTTCCTCAGCATTGATATTATGCTGAAAGCATTTATTCTGATTCTTAAACAGTACATAAATAAGTGAATAATTTTTAGATGCTGAATATCAAATTGATGCTAGTTAGTTTCACACAAGTGTTTCCAGTAAATTAAGCTGGATAAAAGCAATGCAGTACAGACTTGCTGAATCTGGTGATGGCTTTAGGGAATTTGCTATTAAAACAACACACAGGAATCACAGGTGTATCTCCAGGTTTATAATCTGTCTGGGAATCCATCAAGAGGAAGAGATTTTTTAACTATGTTAATATTTCCATGTATTTGAATGCTGTAGGATTATTGTGACTGTGATTTGCACAGAAATTGTGTCTCTGCAAGTGTTTAGGCGTACAGATATCCATACCAGGAGAAACCTTAGGTTTACTAAAATTAATATGAACCTTGCCACTAACTTCAACAGGGATTTTGAACACAAACAGATTATGTTAGATGAGATCACATTAGATCACAGCAGATCAAAGACCACATTGAGCTGAATAGAACAGAAAGAGGATGATTGATGGGCAAAGCTACAGACACGCAGCCATGTAGGCAGCTTCTCCTGAGCTCTGACATCCAGTAGGGTAAACTGGAGAGTCACCACTCTCCTCAATTAATTCCTAAAAAAAAGGCCATGATATTGGGCAACAAGTAGCCTCCTCCCTCTTCCCAAGGGTCTTTTCACAGGACACGTACAGAGTGAAGCTGCTGCCCCGGTGCAGACTACAAACTATAGTTTGCAGCTGGTGTGAAACTGAATGCCCACTGTCTTCTTGGAATGGCTTAGTAGTACTGATTGACTTAGCAGAAAAGTTAGTCTGATTAACCCCTTTCTGTTGTCTTTCCCTTGGGGAGTTGTGAGCCTACTCCAAAAGCCTGGAAATACACTGTTTTTATTAAATCACATTCAATTACAATGGTATTTATTAAAACCAATAACTGCAACTAGTAAGAATCCCCCTGTGCTTGTTCTTAGGTATTTAAATTAAGTTAAATGCACAATAAACTTTGCATTGTTTCAATTTACATGACCCCAGAGTCTTTAGACATCCCGTAGGCAAAATTCACAGACTTATAAACTTGTATTAAACATGAACATATGGTGGACTCGGCATCCAGCGTTTTTCTGCTCTTACAGAAGGGTTATGAAGTGCCTTGCTTCCTCTAAATCCACTAAAGCAGCCTTACATCAAACCAAAATCCCCTTTCATCCCAAGGAAAGGTGCTTTATTTCCAGCAACAGCTCCAGTGAAACAGCAACAGTCCCACCACTGAGATACTCGTTTTCTCTAAGTTCTGGCATGTGTCAAGCTCTGGATCTATCACTGGACCCACTCTTTACACAGCAGAGTTATCACCGTCCTGGTATCTAGGCTACGACACAACTCGCAGACCTCAGAATCCACAACAGAGATGAATTTGTATGGACTCAGTAACATGAGCAAGTCTCCTTACAGAAGGATATCTCCTCAATTACAATTGAGGAGGTGTTTCCCATGACTTCTTTCCAGTACTGGCTGCTCTCAGGGTGGTACCCAGGCTCCCTTACCCATCAAAATACCTCTGCTTCTATTCAATTACTTGTCTTCACTTGCCAAGCCCTCTCAGTCATATGTGAGCCACTGCCCTGCATCAGCTTTGCTTGGATTTGTATTCCAGATAGATGCAAACCACAGAATTCCTCTGGTCAATTCTTGATGTAGCTCTTCTTTCTGCCTTCCCCTTTAAAGTCCCGTTTCAGAGTTCAAGTCAGTATCATATTCAGGCAAATACTTAGTTTCATTCCATTCCCTTGGTAATTCTGCCCAGAATATTTCTCTTAGCTTCAAAGTCTCCCCTAGTCAATTTTACCTCAAATGCTAACATTTTACACATCTTTCCCCTCAGAAGTGCCAGTGAACCAGTTCGAGTCCCTCACTGAAAGCAAAGAACTACAGAGTGTAACACATCTTCCCTGTACAATGAACAGTTAAGACAATATTTTCTGAGAACTCACAAATAGACTCACTTATCATTTTATGAACAAAAAATCAAGTGAAAATTTGTTGGTAACAACCTTCTTCAGACTGTTCTAAATGTATCTTTATCCGTCAGGCACAACTTAAGATGAAAACAGCATTTAAAAGACCAATTTAATCTGTTACAGGACTTCAGAAAGAATAAAACCCTACTATTCACTCACAGTAATTATATATATATTACATGACCTCAGTACAAAACAGAGTCAAGATTCTTTGGGTGAACTGATTGCACATTTCCATTCCTGAGCATACTTGATTTCTTCTAAGGTTAACCTTAATTCTAGATACACTGCATTTATTCAAGTTTATTTTGGAATATTTGCAATCTCCTTGTAATGTGCCCAGCCCTAAACTACTTTCATGTACGCTTAATCCTTATCTGCATTTTAATGAAACTTTAATTTTGTAACATGTTTTAAATTATCCCTTTGCTGAACACAAAGAAAATTCAAGTTTATTTTGATTCTGTGACTCTTTAGAAGTTGAAACACTATTCAGTGTTCCTGTTCATATCCATTTTGCTAAGTCCCTACCTCACTCCAACAGCTTAGGAGTGTCTGACTGAACTAATTTCTTCCACTGAAAATCAAGACTATACCGTTCCTTCTTATGCCATCTGCTTCCTATGCAGTTTTCCTCACCTCTTGGTATGTAAAACTCATTCTACTTCTAGCAATTGAACTCAGCACCACAATATTTGTATAATACATTGGTACAGAAAGAAGAGCACTGTTTATTCAGTCATCTCCAAAATCACCTGTAGTACCTGGATTCATCACTAACGGTCTCTCCCCAAGTGCTGATTAAGTCACATAGTCCTTATCTTCTGACAGCAGGCACTACATGGCAAAACTAAAGCAAGGAAAACAATAATCCTAGCCCATCTCACAAGAACTTTAAAATATCCTTGCCATTATTCACTATACTCCTTTCAACAAACTTTATCTGGCACCAAGACAAATTACTGAAGTCAGAATCTGTATCTATATTAAAAACAGGAAACCACGGGAAATTTCCCAAAAAAAATCTGGTACAAAGACAAAAAACTCAGATTCCCCTTGTTAATTTTGACTTTTTTTTTTTTTTTCTCCAGCCAAACAGTATCATAAGCATGAACTGTGTGTAACAGATGTGGGTTATCCATATCTAAAATAGAAAATGGCACACAATAGTAGTTTTTAAGGTGAAAAAGAATCATTAGATCACATAATCTGACCACTCATATAACACAGGCAACATCATTTCACTCATCTGACCCCACATTGAACTTCAAAATCTGGGCTATGCTGCTCATATATTCACTTAAGTCTTATTTTCCTGAAGACAGATGGATCTGGGGCACAGCTGTTGCAGGGGTGGCTCACACTCTGACATCCAAACACAAGTTATCTGGCTGCAACCACCCATCTTTTGGGTCTTTCTTTCCCCCCCTTTCTGTGCTGCACTGAAGAGCCTGATAGCACCCGGCACTGTCACAGAGGGAAGGCTTCTACCACATTGATCAATCACTGCTTTACCTGTTTAGATAAACTAAGCAGAACAAACTCTGTAATTTTAAGATTTCTACTGAAAACCAGTCTCCATTACTTCCACGATTCCAGTATTTTTCTGTTTCCTTAGCAGCTCTTCTGATTCAGGTGGGGGCACAGATATCCTCTCCTAGTCTTTGTGGACCACATTATAAGTCACTGATTTTTTGTTTATTTCCTTATGCTGTCAATCAAAGAATAATTATTTTATTAAGGTTTCACCTAACTCAAATTAAACATTTGGTTCTGAACAATATAAAACTAGTCAAAATATAAGCACAGGTCTAGAGAAACACTAAGTGGGTTCAAATGTCTGTTACAGCTTGAGTTAAAAAGACTGAAACATTTCCACATGACCATAACCACTTTGTGTGCTTCCAGCCTTCACGCTTGTAAACTTTACTATCCTGTTTGATCCTTAATCACCAACCAGCTTGGCAGGCTGCAGTGTCCAGCAGCTATGAAATGCATGGGAAAGCAAAGGAGAAGTGGACTGCTGTCAGTTGCTTTATTTGATCTCAAAAAGAGGAAAAAAATAACAGATACTCAGTGTTGAGTTCTATAAAAATAACTGTCTGTAGAGAATGATGATGGGAAACAAAGGTAGATTTATATTTAGGGCATGTTGGTTCCTTTCAAGCTGCAAATGTAGTAATTATACATGCCTCTTATTCAATAAAGCCTTCATAGTCGGAGGCATTTATTTTTTGACCCTCCACTACTGAAACTGCTTCATGCTGCCAGTCGCTTCCAAAGGTCCATCTCCCCACCTCCTTGGACTGAGAAATAGTCTCCTGGTCCTGCAGGCATTACTCTTCAGCCGAAATCCAGATCAAAACAAACAAAAAAACCCCACCCTGGCTAGCTATAACGCTGATGTGAGGAAAAACCATCTGCAAGCTTTAAAAAGCACACGTGCGCACACACACACACAGATAAAACAAAGGAGCCACTTGAAAGTGAAAGCAATAATAAGAACAGTTTGTATTAAAGTCAGAAAAAACATATGGTAGAAGGCTTGGAACAACAAACTGCACAGGAAAAAGCATTTAGGTTTTTTTGTTGTTGTGTTTTTGGTTTTTTTTTTTGTTTTGTTTTGTTTGTTTGTTTGGGTTTTTTTTTGTTTGGTTGGTTTGGTTTTTTTCTCTTTTTTCTTCTTTTGATAGCTTAAGATTCAAATACATATTCCTTATAAATTTACAAAAACAGAGGGGTTACCAGTTGCAAGGTGCTGGATGCAGCCATTAATCCAAGGAACGATGCACGTATTAGAGGCAGCATTTTCCTCTGGTCATGCTTGCTGGAGGAGAGAAGGTATTGCTGCTTATTTAATTTCCAGTTGATGAAGGGAAAGAAACTCAATGACTGGACCAAAAGCAGAATTGCTTTTGGAACGTGTCAGGAGAAGTGTAATTTTTAACCTTTTTATTGAAAATTGATCACAAAATTGGGGAAATTAAGAAACACTGGCTATGGAAATTTGTTAAAGAAAGATTATAACAAATAATCATATCTGGTGAAGTCTGCATATACTATATGCAACTACTTTGCTTCATCTCACTGATAACCTGGTTTAAAAAAGCAGTAGAGAAGACAGCCCCACCTGCTCTGCAAAGCCACAGGGTGAGAAGCATCACTTCATCCTGCCTGGGCTCACTTCGTGACTTCCAAGTGTGCAAAACCCAATTGCTACACTACAAGAAACTCCCTGCTCCCCACATGGGGTTTTAAGGTATCTTAGCATCCTCTGTGCAGCCTGAGTTTTTCATCTGGAATGCTTTTACTGAAAAGGTTTTCTGAGCTTGAAGTCTACCACAAAAGACTGTGAAGAGGACTTAGAAACATAGTCATGGGTAATTGCCAGTGACTCACCTCATGTGAGATAAATGATTAATATTAGCCCAATTATATCTCACAAATGTTATCTTCCACTCCTTTGCTTTGCCAACGAAAGGCAGATGGTAAATCAGCCTACAACTAAGACATGAAAAGGGAAAAAAAAAAGAAAGCCTTCCAGACAAGTAAGTGCAAACTGACCTACTTCCAAACCAGAGTTTTAGAGAGTTCTGGGTTTAATTGCAATTAAATTAAGGCAATGTCTCCTCAGAAAATTCTAAAAATATTAGAAAGGATTAATTTAAAAGCTCAGCAAAACAACAGGCACAAGGAGGTCTGGACTGAACCAAACCATGAGCTCATTTTTGCTGCTGCTTGAAGACAGATGTAAGACTACAGCATGTGTACAGGGAGACCTCCTCAGGCAGGCCATACCAGCTTCTGGCAACCTAAAATTAGAGGATTCCTGAGCCATGAGGAATAACTGTTTCTTGGTAAGTACTAGCTTCGCAAAGGCTTCTCATCCACGACTTTCTGTACCCCTTTTGTGAGCCCATTTTGGTCCCTGGCAGGCAGAGCAGCCAGGGGTGCAGAGCAATGCAACCCCAACACATGGTGTTGGGGAAAATGGGGACCCCACTATTTGCTCTGAACTTGCTGTCTGGTTATTTAATTTGTCCCACCTAGACATTTTAGCAGGTTCAGCCATGAAAAATCGCTTTTTTCTACCTTCTCTTTGTCACTTTGGAAATGCTACCTCTGGCACCGCCACCCTGTCTTACCTCTCCACACGCCACAGTCCTGGTCCATCTAATTTCCTCTTGCAGTAAAGTCATTTGACGAACACAAGCATCACTGTCAAGCACGTCACGAGCACCACTTGCTGCAGTTTCTCTGTGCCACATCCTTTTGATCTTGCAAATGGGTGTATTTTTACATGCATTTCTCATTTTCTCAGTCCCAGTGTCTTGGCAAAGGGTGGTACTGATGACTCAGCCTCACACGGTGCACACACAGACGTATGCATTTGCTCACACGCTACATAAGGGGAATGTGCACTTCAAGTCCATTCACCGTTAATGTATAGGCTTTTGGCTGTGGGACTCTGCTCCTCCACACTTTGCCAAACTTAAATGATTCAGTATTTAAACTTTCATACTGTAGATTTGTATCATCAAATTAATTAACAACACTCTTTATTTTAGGCCAGATCAAAACCAGCTGCCAGCTTTCTGATGGAACACTTTGCTTTGTAACAGCGGTGAGGAAAATCTCAATTTTCACGGGATGAGCAGACACGCATTTGTGCTTGACTCGTCAAGACACTTGTGGTGCATGAGCTGCAGATCGAGGGTGAGATGTCCCTTTAACTGCTGCTCTGGCTGCAGCAGTGCTGATCACTGCCTAGGAGAGCGGTGGTATGGGAAGTTAAATGGTGCATGGTGGTCGAAACAGAGAACTGTTTAGGTTGGGAAAGACCTCTAAGATTATCGGGTCCAACTGTTAACCCAGCACTACCAAGTTACCACTAAACCATGTTCCCAAGTGACACACCTACATGTCTTTTAAATACCTCAATGGATGATAACTCAATCAACTCCTTGGGCAGACTGTTCCAGGGCTAGATCAGGAAGGGGAAAACTTGAAACCACTGGGGAGACAGAGATGGACTAGGACAGACAAATGAGATTGAGACATTGAAGAGTGAAGACTTATGACACCCCTTTTCTCCACACCTGAGACTGGAATCAGGAACTCTCAGACTCACCACTTCAGAGTGTCAGCAAGTACCTGCAAAACCCACAGGCACATCTTAGCTCCCTGCTGACCCTGTAGGGCTTTCCAAGCATAGGTATAATCATCATTATCATCCTTATCACCACTAAGAATTATGACTTCAAAGTCAAACAGTCAGAAAATGCTAGAAGTTGTCATCATGCAAAATTTAACTCAATTCAAACTTTTTTTTTTTTCTTCCCACAGTAGCTTGTGTCTTGTACTAGGCACCAGAATTTACATCTGTTCCTAGACTTGGGTCATACAGTACCATCCCACCATAAACAGACATGTTCTCTCACCACATACAAACTCAACTGAAATTATAAGCACAGAAGAAATCATCAGCTTGTTTACTGTCTAGCACACAAAGGCATTATTGGCTCCTTTTCCTATTAAAGAAAAATACAAAAATAAAAATCCCAGGAAGAACAACAGGAAAACCCTATAAACCCTGTAAATAGTGTCTCTGTGAGAGAAGAAACCAGTATGGTGTTATGCAGGGAGAGATGTATAGGAAAGGGGAGAAGCATGCACACACATGCACAAATTTCCAGACAAAGGCTTCACCATAGGCCCCATGTGAACAAAAGGAAAGGGGACCAGGAAAGTAACTCCCTACAAAATAAAACTTAGCAGCAGCAACATATCACTTCTGCCATAGTACTATAATTTTGTTGTTTCCCAAGTTCTGGGTTTATCATTTCTGTTTTGACACTGGGGAAGAGATGAGGGACCTCTTCTGTAAAATGCATCTGTGTACTATGTTAAGAAACTCATTTGCACTTTAAAAATCCTAGTAATGTTGCTGGGTTTGCTTGAACTTTATGGTGGAAAGCAAACAGGAGCCTCTCTAGACTTTCATGACTCAAATATAATTCCATTAATTTTCAATTAGCAGTTTGCCCACGTACATGCAAAATAAATACTTTAGCACTTTAGTCCTGAGATACCAGAATCTAAATGCAGGGTTTTTTCTTCCTCTATTGTACCCTGTCTGCAAATATTAGTTACCATAACAGAATATCACGTAAATCAAATAACTGCCTCTTTTTCATAATCGCACTGGCAGCTGCAGTGCCATGTTTCAATGGCTATCCACTGGAACTCATTAAGAAAGCATTATGTATAAGAAATTAAAATGCAGGGTCTATGATCTGCAGACAAAAGGATGACAGAGCTTATCAAATGTGTGCTGTGGACTTCTCATTAACTCAGGGTTTTAAACAGCATTGTCCTTTCCAAGCAGGTTACTGTTCTCTAATATCTCTCTGTTTGAAATGAGCAGCCCGTATCTGGTCTCATGGAAATTGCTCTGAAGAAAAAGCTGTGTTCCTTAATCAAAATAAGATGAAATTTTGTTTTGGATGAGATTGCATGCTGAGTCAGCTATCAGAAATTTGGTCACTGCCATCCATGCGTTTGGAGAGACCAGCCCATAGTTTGCCTCACGGCAGTGGGTGCTAAGTAGAGACAAGCAGCATTTGTTTTTTGCAACTCCTCATAACTTTGAGGAAGCAAGAACTATCACCTGGCAGGAAATGTAAGGACAGTCAAGAGACTGGTTCCACCACAACCACCAGCAAACCTCTGCAAGTGCAGAAGAGGGCTTGTCCTCTGTGCAGAATCTAGCCCTTTCTATTTGCAAGAAAACAGAGTTCACTCCCTCTGGATCTCCTAACACAACTCTGGACTGCTTCAGCTTCACACTCACAATGCATCAGAAGCAATGCTGCAAGGGATGAAGGCACAAGGCTTTCCAAGCAGCACAGGGAATGTAGCCATGTGCATATCTTTGACTCTTGATTTGACTCTACTTGGTTTGCTTGGCAAGGTTTTTGTAGAAGGGGATCGACAGAGGTGGCTTCTGTGAAATGCCTGAAAACTTCCCCCATGTCCAATTCAGCCAATGCCACCTGACTCCAAGACTGACCCACCTTGGCCAAAGCCAAGCCCATCAGAGATGATGGCAGCGCCTCTGTGATAATGTATCTGATGAGGAGGAACAAAAACCTGCACAATTGAGCCAGGAGAGAGGAGTGAGAATAATACCTCTGCTGATCCCAAGGTCAGTGCAGAAGGAGGGGGAGGACGTGGTCCTGGTGCCAAAGCCCAAAGCTCCCTGCAGCCCATGGTGAGGCAGCTGTGCCCCTGCAGCCTGTGGAGGACCATGGTGGAGCAAAGATCCACCTCCAGCCTGTGAAGGACCCCATACCAGAGCAGGTGGATGCCTGAAGGAGGCTGTGACTCTGTGGGAAGCCCATGCTGGAGGAGACCCCTGGCAGGACATGCGGGCCAATGGAGAGAGGAGCTCACACTGAAGCAGGTCTGCTGGCAGGACTTGTGACCCTGCAGAGCACCCACAATGGAGCAGCCTGTTCCTGAAGCACTGCACCCCATGGAAGGGATCCATGCTGGAGCAGTCCGTGAAGAACTGCAGCTCATGGGAAGGACTCACATAGGATAAACTCATGGAAGACTATATCCTGTGGAAGGGACTACAGCCTGGAGAAGGGGAAGAGATTCAGGAGTCCTTCCCGAAGAGGAAGAAGAGGGAGAGATGTGTGATGAACTAACCACCGATCCCACTCCCCATCCTCCGGTGCCACAGGGAGGGACAAGGAAGAGAAAATTGGGAGTGAAGTTGAGCCCAGGAGGAAGGGAAAGGTGTTTTAAGATCTAGTTTTTATTTCTTCTTACTCTAGTCTGATTTGATTGGTAATAAACTAAATTAATTCCCTGAGCTGAGTCTGGTTTGCCCATGGGGGTAGCTGGTGAGTGATCTCTCTCTGTCCTTTTCTCAACCCATGAATCTTTGCTTGTATTCCTCTCCCCTGTCCAGTTGAGGAGGGGAGTGATAGAGTGGCTTTGGTGGGAACCTCATGTCCAGCCAACATCAACCCCGTGACAAGACTGCTTTTGTATTACAGATGGCTGTGTTTTACATTATAGATGGTGCAAAAGGCATCTACACCTCACAACATGGTATGTTATTGTGGAAACAACCTGAAGTCCAAACAGCTGACACAAATTTTCAGAAGTTTAACACAGGGATGGAAAGAGGATTTGTCAGTGCATCTGACAGATGTATAATTAGCTTTGCCCATAAGCTTTGCTGTAATACTGCTGGATTTGCAGTGAACATGGCAATGAAGGCAACACTGGTATGCTTCAGTACAGTTCTGATTTCCCCAATGACTACTTTTCAAAGAATATCACTCACTCAACAGAAAATTAAAATATGCATCAACAGACTGCCCCAGACCCTCACAAGTTTTTAATTATCTACAATGTCCTTAATACAAATAGGGGCATCAACATCGATGCTCCTTGACTTGAACTCCAGAAAGAAAACCAAAACATTTATTAAAAACAGTCATTCAATATTAATCCGGGCTGTAAAATTCACAATGTAATGATCTAAGGAAGAAATAAATGATAGGAACAAAAAGGTTAATGGCTGCTGTTTAAACACTAACAAATGAACATGTCTTAGACCTTAGTAACTGAAGGGGAACTTATCTATTTGCACCTGATATATGTCTGTTTACAATTGATCTAAGTAATTCCTCTTTGATACTTTCTAATGCTAGGCATGCTGATAGGCAGTGGCACATGAAATACAGCTCAGCAGCAGGAGAAACAGCACATAGCGGTGTCATGCCTTAAAACTACACAAGACTTTGGCACCTATAAGATGCCAACACAAACAGAGTTTTACCATTAGAGTAGCCACCACAATGCCAGCAGAACAATCTCCAAGAGCACTAGCTTCCAGATCCCCAGCTTTCATAAATTCAGATTAAGGCACCAGCAAGACAAGTGTACTCCTGTGGTTTCCCTGTTTCCATGTGCTAATGCCTTCTTCCTGCAGTCTCTGTGCCCCATTGAGGTCACCAGCCCATTTATCCAACTGGGTGCCCAGATCAAAGTGACCACCTTTTCCACCAGAGTTCTGCCTATTTTCCACCACTTGCTCTTCAAAGGATGCTGACCAGGTCTGATGCTGTCCAGAGCCACAGCCAGGCATCCTCTCACATCACCTCAGCCTCTCTGCATCTCTGTTCATAGAGTGTCATCACCCACAGGAGGGACCTCCCAGAGCCTATGACACCAAATCTTCTGCAATAAAATGTGGAGATGGGACTGAGATCCTGATTCATTCAAATTTGCTCCTAACTCCACGATGTCAGTATTTAGGAAGAATTGGCGTTCAGTGTAAAGGCATCAGACGCTTTCAGGTGGAGGATGCTAACCAGATGCTCCCTCACCCTAGCCTGCATAACACAGGTGGTGGTGGGACAGGGCATCTGCAACCTACCTAGACCCCAACTCCCCTGCATCACAGACAATACTGTCCTTTAAAACAGTTAAAAGAGTCCTCCCACAGCATCAAACTGTTGTCAAACTTTGCTGTGTGGACAAAAGACTGAGTTCTAACCTGTCAATCCACTCCAGAATAAAGGGCTCTGGTCATATCACACTGGCTCTTCATACCTACTAGCTCTTGCTTCATCTTCAAAGAGAGACCTACAAAATCCATCTCCTCCCTGTCATCTAAAATATGTATTTTGCCCTTTCCTCCTCCCTTGCCTCTTGGCTGTCTTCTACTGTGAAACTGAAAAGGTCTTTGCATTTATTCCCATTTAAGTGAGATTTTGACACAGCTGGAGCAGGAAAAAAACCCCTAAGGTTAAAGCCCTCAAGCTCTGCCAAATGAAGGAAGCTTATACAAGCATTAGTTTTCTTCACTGCACACAGATGTGACTGCAGATATGGAGTCATTACTGCTCTTCTAAAATATTGGTAGGACTGACAGCACAGAGGCTATGAAACCCTGCAAAAGTAAGGAGGAGGAGAAACATAGGGATGTGAAGCCCTGCTCCTGCAACTTGGTGTGCGCTTAGCAATTCATATGCCCCATAACTTCCCATGAGAATTTTTCCTCATTCCTGAACTCAGCCAAAAGATTTGGAAAATGTTAGTAATGGAGATCAATATGATGCCAAAAACCTTACAAATAGGAACTCCAGAAAACGGAAAGATTTCAGGTTGTAAAGACTGAATATAGCAGGGCAGGAAAAAGGTAGGTTTTTCAAGAAACCATTTTTTTACAGGATGGACAAAAAAAACCAGATGAGATGGCAAAACTTGGTCAGCATTTGACCAGCTTCTGAGTCTTAATAGGCTCCTGCATTTTCACAGGACTAACAAGCTGTAGGAATCCCCTTACCCAACCTGCTTGGTACTTCACTGGCATTTGATGTAGTGGTTAACTCTTGCCTCCAGGGCTTCCAGTGGAGATAAAGTCCTGCTCCCTGCATCACCCACCTGCACAGGAGCCTCACCAGGCTGCTCCCTGGGGAAGACCAGAAGTTGCAAACAACCACCACGAACAGAGCACACATTCCCACCACAACACCCTCCAGAAGACCAAAGAAGAAGAAAGAAATTGCTTTAAAAGAAGGGATGAGATGAACTAAAGGACACTGTAAGACTTGCATTTTGAGATTTCACATACATTTTTCAAGTCTGTGCATTTGAGGATTTGGTTGGGTGTGTGCCTTCCCATGGACTGGGCACTGTGATTCATTCCTGCTTCCCAGATGTGCAGAACAGGGGTCCCATAGTGTTAACTGGCAGGCAGAGGTTCAGCTTTCTTGATACAGTAGATACTCAAAACAGTGAAAACTCTTGGTGGTTTTAACCTGCACAGATCTCCTTGCAGGCCTAAGGAAGCCAAAGGAAAGCTGAGCTGAGCCATGCCATCAGACAATGACAACATCGCTGTGCCTGAAGGGAGTTTACCAGTTTACCAGTCACAGCAACCAGACTCCAAAACTATTCAGATGTGGGGTTTGATTTGCTTTTGTAAATGTTTCCTTTTTTCCTGTGGGGGTCACTAGATGGCAGAGCCCATCACAGGGCTTCCTAATGATACATTCCTACAGCTTTCAGTATTTGGATTTCAATTAAGCAGCAAATTCCCGGGGTTTTCAGTGGCTATCTCTGGGGTAATTACAAAATCAATGTCCTTCAAAATAAACAAAGAAGGCTTACAAGTTAATGATATGAATGATCGATCCATCTTAATACACTCCATGTTTGGGATGATAACATAAATTTAACCTTTGACTCAAAAATTATTTGAATTATGTCTGAAGACTGAGGAGCCTCTGAAAAGGCAGTATTTGGTGCTACCAGTGGCTCCAGGGTCTGAACCTCCCTGACACTCTCTGGAGCAAAGGCAGCCACAGAGTTCAAACTCCTCATGCTGGGATTACAAATGCAAAGCAGTACATCCCGCTCTGGATGGTTAATCTGCAGCTCATTTATGTGCTGAAGTTACCGACTGCAGAAGATGCAGAAGATGAAAAGTCACCAAAATAACAGATAACCTGTAAAGGAACCTGCACAAATCTCAGGGTGAAAAGTCTGCAGAGGCTATGTCCTGCTATTATTTAAACCACCACAGATGAAAACAAGTTTTAACAAACCACTACTTTATTGTGTAAGACTTGTTTAAAATATTAATAATATGGAGTCCACTTAGTCAAGAGACTGAACCACATTTTCAGCAACTCCTGGCATCCACAGAGAGCCCCCAGTCACTTGGGAAAGGACCTTCATTAAGGGACTGCATGTGTCCAACACAGAGCCACAAATGGCAGTCACCACAATTCACATATGCACATGAAGAGACACACAGAGATGTGTCCCGGTTCCAGCCAGGACAGGGATAAGCTTTGCAGTAGCTGGTGGTGGGGCATGGCTAGGAGCTGGAGGTTACTCCATACCACCTTACATCATTTTCCAGGTGATGTAGTATGGTGAAGAAAGTGGTAGGTGTTGACCAAGGGGTTTCTGTGTGAATCATATGCCTCTTTCTTGTACCCTCTGTCATTAGTATTGCTGCTGTTACTTGTCATTTCTTACATCATTGGTGTTTCCAGTAAATTGGTCTTATCTCAGCCTGTGATCTTCACCTTTTGTGTCTCCAATTCTCCTCACCATCCCACCAGAGAGGGAGGCAGAAAGGAAGGGGAAGTGAGTGAGTGGTGCACGGTTTGGAGTGTTTTCAGTGGAAATACTATATTGGAGAATACCATTCCTAAACCACAATAGTATGATATATATATATATATAGACACACATACATATGTACACTTACATATGTATATAGAAAAATATATAAATATTTATAGGAGCATAAGAGAGCGACTCAGTCACCAAACTACTGCTATTAACAATGGATTGCTCAAAAATGGCAAAATCCTGCTGTGAACATCTTTGAATTGTTTTATGTTTGTTGCTATCTATTTTGCAGTAAAGGTTCCACTTTGCAATACTTTTTTTTTTTTTTGCAACACTTCCTGTAGAAAGCTATGTATCGACTGGTTGTTAAAGATCTCTGTCAGAGTTCAACTGGAAAACTTTGGCTTTTCCCCAAAAACCACAGAAACCAAAGGGGTTTATACAGCTTTGGAAAATCATGGAAAATTGTTCTCCAGGAAATTAAATCTCTGTAACACCTTCATCCTATTAGTCTACTTGTCATTTACTTCCCTCCCCATGAATGCAAAGTACTCAGAGTAATGATCAAGCTGGAAAAATATGTGCCTTCTAGATGTGATAGCCCATCATTACCCTGCCCCTGACAAGCCAAAGACCTTCTCGTTCCCAGTGCTGCAGATGGCAAAACGGAACTGGCAGGATTATGTTCTCCTTCTTAGCCTAGGATGCCTAGGGCTGCACACTGGGGTCTTCCCACACTGCAGGTACTTCTTTCTTCATAGCAAAAGCAAAAGAGTCCCAAGAAAGCCAATCATGTCTTAAAACCCATCAATTTTAAATAATATCCCTGGTGCCAGTGAGAGCAGCACCAAACTCAAATCGAGGTATTACAGATTCAGTCCCAAGTGACCCAGCTGAATCCAGCAATGCCATGACAGAAGCGCAATGAGCTTTAAGAGACACTTGGAGTATAAGATGCATCTTTGAAGACCAATTCTACATGACCTCTTATGGATGTCTAAGTTGAAACCTTCAGAGTAAGAACAGAATCAATCAATAGCAGAAATAAATGGGAGTATGGGACCAGTGATCCCAGTGTATGTTTGCAGGATATGACTAGCAGTCAGCATCAAGGGTGCCTATGTCAATACCTACAGGAAAAGGAGCAATTTCAGAAAAAAAAACCAAAACAAGCTATCTGTGTTACTGACTTGGTCTCTCTCTCCAGAAACTGCCTTCCCAGAGTGTTACATTAGAAGTAAACATCCCTAAGTGCTGGCTTTCAATTCCATTTGCCCCAGAATGTTTTTTTGCTGGCCAAGGAAAGTCAGCACTGGTCACTGACTGACATTCAAAGCTGTTCTCTGGTAATCTGCTGGAGAGAATCACATCCCTTTAACCTTTCTCCTACATTTTTTCCCCCTTATACTCAGCTTCTTTACAGGGCTCATCAGAAAAACCTACTAGGAATAATTAAATATGTAAAGTGGCTTAGCTAATCAATATGAAAGAGCTCCCTGAATATGCACAATATGCAACCACACAAGGAGTTCTGAAGGACATGAGGACAGCTGACAGTGTCATGAGTTCGTATGTGCTCTGACCACTAGAAAAAAAAAAATCAACCAACAAAAGCACCAAATGCTTGAAAATGCATATTCACCATTGCAATTCATCAGAACAACAAGAAGCAGGAGCATTTGCTAGTCAACCCTGGAAGGAATGAATGGCTCCATTAAATGTATGAAAGTGTTAGTCTTTCATCTTTCAGTCTGCTACTCTGAACCCCAGCAAATACAGCTCTCACAGGGCACCTCAGCACAGACCTAAGCTGAAGGACTACAGAGAAAGACTGTGCTTTCTGCAGGCTACCTTATCATACCCAATTTTTGCAACAAAGCATTATAAACATTTGCTCTGTACTGATTACATGGGTTCAGCTATGGGAGAAAAATTCTGTGAGCTGAAGTGCCCTGTTCCTTTTGATTAAAAGTTTCCTTTTAAATATAAATTGAGGAACAAAAGGAAATTGCACACGCATAAGAAATCCCTCTAAACTGCACCCAGATGCACTAAACTTCCATGTATTTTCTCAGCAGATGCCTTTGTCACTCATGTCTGGGAACATGACTTGCCATCCCCATGTTGAACACTTTAAGGAATGATTTTACCAGAAAAGCTTTCAAGAGAGCTCATGCTACTTCGTGTAGCTTCTCCCTCCCATGCGCCCTCCCCAGTCTGCCTCCAGTATCTGATCAGCCTGTTAGCTATGAATCCTAGATTCTTAAACCAGACTACTTAATTTTTGCTACATGTCAGTTTAAAAAGTCTTTAAGTAAAAGTAGCATTTCTATACAGTCATCATTTTAGTACCTGTATCAATGTGGTACCCTCAGCAAGTAATACCTCTCAGTGTTTGGATATGAGAATAACAGTATCAAAGTTATGGACAGCAACAGGGTTTCTTCCTCCAGTTGCACAGTTCTATATGGCCACACACAAAAGCCTCTGCAAAACTCTGAATGCTGCCATAAAACTGATGTCTCAACTGCTGCATTGCACAAGCATCTTCATAACTCTCCCTCAAGCTGCTGAAGTAGGTTATTCAAGGATGTAAGGGGGTTTTCCTGTTTCTTTTGCAGGTTTGGAGGCTATGTCAGCTTTTCAAGACTCCACTTCTTCATAGGGAATGAGCCAAAGGTGCAGGCAGTGTCAGGATCATCCAAGCAGAGTACAGCTGGAGTGTGGGCATGGCTCAGAACAAGA
Source organism: Formicarius rufipectus (assembly GCA_013399695.1). Taxonomy (NCBI): domain Eukaryota; kingdom Metazoa; phylum Chordata; class Aves; order Passeriformes; family Formicariidae; genus Formicarius; species Formicarius rufipectus. The sequence goes on along the minus strand of VXAU01003502.1, from coordinate 299,272 downwards.
ACCACTAGCTTGATAATGGCTTGGGTATCACTATTTTCAAACTCTCTTCCAACAGCATTGTCTAAGTTTAGAGAACTTAGAAAAATTTATAACTAAAACAGAGAGACAAATCTCCTTTAATTCAAAACAAAATTTAATTAAGGTATGATAAATGGAAGGATAACAGTTCCTAGCTATGATATATATATATATNAGCATGATCTAATGGTTGCGTATTGGTGTAGAAAGCCCTGGTTACTTTAAAGATTTATTAGTAAGTGTCAAGACTTTGTGTGCAGGAAGGAGTGATGTTAGAACAGCCCAGACTGGAAGGGACTTCCAAAGATCACCTGGTCTAACCTTTTACGGGAAAGACAGCTTAGATGAAAATTGCGGTTTGAAACCTAAGATCATCGCCAACCAGATAATCAGTCATCCATATCCTTAAACTGCTGCATATTTCAGCATTACAAAAAATGTTGAGGACAATGATAGCAACATTATTAATCATTCTTTTATTTACCTAATGATCATTCCTCTGATACACTCCTGGTGATATACTCATCCAGCAAAAATTAGCAAATGGACACCAAAAATTTGAAAAACTCAAAAAAATTTATTACTCTCAGATAAAACACATCAATACAGAAAAAAAAGAAAAAATAATAAAAAGTAAAAGCAAAACAGTATCCCATCCTAATAGATGAGTAACAGATCTTTCAACAAATTTTAAAAGGGACTGAATATAGGAAAATTTTTTGAAGGCCTAGAATATATAGACTAACTTCATCATGTAGAAGCATACTCAGTCAAGACCTACTTTTGGTTCTCCAGGCAATGTTGTTGCCTCCACTGACCTCTGGTCTGGACCTGCATGACTTCAGCCCCTCACTGCCTCTGGAGGGGGCACCTCTTAACTCTCAGTTGCTGCACAGGATCAGGAAGACAGAGGAAAAACTTGGGCTAATACACTGAGATCCCAATTTAATGCAAATATGAAGATGATAGAAAAAAGAAAACCCAGCAAACCATCTCTACATCCAAACTCTACGGAATTCAAAGCAAGTCTGTTTCTGGTGGGTTTTGACATGAGCTTGTCCATGGTCATATATCCTCCTCATCCTGCCCCTGTTGCACCCACAGCCTCTCCTGCTCAGATGGTGGATGTCCAAGGCAGCCCTGAGCGTAACCTGGCTGGTGGGGTCCAGGTGACACTCACAGCAGCATCTCCTCATAGCACTAAACATCAAGGGCTTAATTAAGCTGTATTTAATGAAGCTGTGTTTAAATAGCACCATGTGGCCTCTCCCTCTATTGTTCCAACTTTCTGTTATCTCAAAAACATTGATGTTTGCACACTGGCAGCAATCTTGGAGATTTTGGGTTGTTTCATTTACCAAGACAGAATTTTCATTCAGTTTAACAAAGCTCAGAGGTACAAGGTGCCTGAGTGCCTTGCCTGTGCCATAAGCATCTGCCTCAGAGGTTTTACAGGTCAGCAGCAAATGCATTTCAGGAACTGAAGTTACTGGCATCATCTGTCAAGTGCCTGAATGCTGGACAAAAATACAGAGAGGTCATTTTTAGGAATGAAAAACATTCCTTTGCATTAATTTTTCTAATGTTGTTATAATGGCTCATAACCCTCATGTAAAATTAAGGCAGACAAATTACTCTTTCTGGAAACAAATCCAGTGTTTACTGACAAACTTCCAGGCAGAGAGTTTTGAGGATTATTACAGAGTACATGCACTTCAACCCCAAACCCAGCATTTTTGCAGAATGAGCCATTAAAGCCAGTGGAGGTGCTTGACCCATACAAGTCTCCATTTGCAAAGACCACAGACCTTTTCTTCCCTCTGCATCAACAGCCCATGCAGCAAGACCTGCAACTAGTCCCACACAAGCTGGCTGTGTCCATCCTGTCCCAGGTGAGGCAAGGGGGCATTCTCCCAGTCACAGCCAAAATCCAACACAAAACTGAAATGAAGCTCAAAGGACACTTGGCTGGACAGGAGTATGGATCACTCCTCAGCTTTGCTCAGAGACACCTTCCCAAGATGCCAGCTTATCAAGTGATGAGCTTGCCAGGGTCTTGGGCAGCAATGATTTAAGGCTGAAGCGCAATCCATGCCTCGTGCTGAACACCTCTAAGCAGTGTTCACTGTCTCCAAATGATGATTTAAAGGGTTTGACTACCCATTTTTAATAACAACTAAAAGTGAGATTAAAATATTTTAGAAGCAACTGTTGGTATTAATCTCCGCAGCAGGAGCTGAGAGTGGAGTTGTCACTCGGGGAAGGGATGTCATCCCACCTGCCAGCACTGCTACAAGTCAAGAACCATTAAAGGCAAATACCTTCTCATAAGATAGACTTCAGGCGGGGAGAATTGCAGCCAGGCAAAGAGGGATTCTGAATGGTAGCCAAGACACACACAAAAGCAGTCAAAATTCACTGACCATCCTCTGCTGACTACATCTCACAAAGGAAAAAAGAAAAAGCACTACAACAATACCAATACTTTGTGTAAGATCAGCACATGCATTTTAAATATCTGCATTTAAATCACCTGCTCCTTTGCACCTAATAGGGAGCAAAAGTGCAGGTGGAAATAATAAGCTGGGCTGAAGGGAGTTACTTTAGTGAAGCCCCAGGAACAACAAGCTTCAAATACGGAGCAGAGAGATGTGGACAGGAGTCAATAAGCAGTGGGTGAACTCCCTGGTCCCTCCCAGTCTGAGCCCTCTCTGGCTGGGCTTGGCAGAGAGAATTTATCTTATCTTTCCAGGAGGAAGAGACAGGAGTTAAGAGGGAGACAGAAGATCAAAGCAACTTCTCTCTAGATTTCAAATTGCACAGTAACATCATCTTCATGTGGGAGAAAATACACAAATAAAAAAAAAATCAAACCCACTAACCCACAAGTCACTTTGCTATTTTCAAGGGGTTTTGCAAGTATCTGAACAATCTCAGTTATTAACAGTAGCTACATTTTCAGTGCTTGATCTACAGCATTAAGAAATGCAGCTCAGAGGGTAGTACAGTGTGCTGCACAAAAAAACCCTAAATAAATCATAATTATAGACCACTCTGTTCTGCCACAAGGGGAGACAAACATTACTTTCTCTGCTGCTCTGCCCACCCCCTGTTTGATACCATCTTTTTTTTCATTCCTGGGGAGAAAAAAAAAAAAAAAAGGTGTTTACTGTAATAATTTTCTGCTGAGGTCAAGAACGAGATCCAGGGGTGGTAGTGACAAAGAGGAACTACAGTGGGAATACAAACAGATACTTTCCTCCTAAGCTGCTTTGATGTGCCATTCCTGGAAGACTGGCTTTCTTCCCTTTATAGCTTCAGGCCTGTGAAGACTTTACACTTTCCCCCCCCCCCCCTTCCCAGATATCCTTAACACAGGACCTTTTCCCGACCTCACAGTAATAACAAACAGGAGATGAAAAATCTATTTGCCACTTTATCAAAGCCATCTGCAGAATTTAAGCTTTCATTTAAAAATAAAAATTAAACTTCTAGCCTTTAAAGGTTGTAGCGATAACCTTCTCTATGTGAACTGATTCACAGCTACCCTCTATTTCTACCCTCTTTTGTCAGACTTTCTTAAAGTCCTCTTAAGCAAATGGACTGTTTGGGGAAAACTATTTCACACATCATGCCGGCTTGTCTTTCCCAAGTGAAACAGCACTGGTTTCTCACTGCTGATGTGTAGAGCTGATAAGCAGACGCAAGGCAAGGCTTTTGCAGTACTCTCCATAGATTCACAGGACCAAAACATGGACACCCACAACACACAAGTATCAAAGCTCAACGCCAATGAGTCTTATTACAGTTCCAAAGAAAAGATCACTTTTGGGTGGAGTTCACCTCACCATCCTCCCAGGTCTGCAGGCAGAAACAGGCACTACTATGTGCGACTCCTCAGACACATTTCAGACATCAGCCTTAAGGTGAACTGCTCTCAAGCTGCCTGAGGCTAAAGGGAAAAAATGGCCTTGGTGCTCACAGCTTCTGCTAGAGACATGGCAGGGAAATTATCCGGGAAGATAAAGGCAAAAATGACTGCCCCAGATGACGGATGAGCCTCCCTGCAGCGAAGAACTTTTTCCATGCTCTCCGTTAATCATGCTGGGGAAAAATCTCTCCTCCCTTCAAACAGCTATCACTGGGATCTTGACCACAGAAACAAGCCTCCCATGCCAAATGGGTAGGACTAAGCATTCGTCCATCATGTTCAGTTTTTTATCCGCATATGAGGTCCCTTCTTCCTCAAGGAACAGACAAGAAATAAAACCACAACCAAACAAAGAGAAAAAAATAGACAAAGAGAGACCCAGTACATCCCTAGCTAATTATATATTGATAAAGCAGTGATTCATCCATTCTGACCCCAGTGAACAAGTTTGAGAGAAGAAACACAAAATTCATTTTATTTATTAGCTGCACAGAGAGCCTCAAGTATTAAAAATTTCCAGAAGACTACACTAGTAATCTTCACTCTCATCAAAGGTCAGGATGAGAGGGTGGATATATGACCGAAATTTCAAAGTCAAAAGCACAAGGCACAACAGACAAGTTAAATATCTGTCTCTATATCTATATGCTTTTGTTTTTCAGAAACAACTAATTCTTTTTAAATTTTCCAAACCACGAGGCCATCACCTTCCTTTGCAACCATTCTGGTATTTAGTGACTTTCATCAGCAAGCAGCAGTCCTAAATCAAAGTAAAAGATTTCTCACAACAACTTTCAGTTCATTGGATCTTGTAATGCATTTACCAGGAGAACCACAAAGATGCTGCCCTTCAATAATTGTTTTGTGTGTATCCACATGGAGGGATGAGGACATCAAACAATGTTTTCTTTGATAAAAGTAAAGACATTGAAATACTTGTTTTTGTATCTCTTTGTAGTGACTGAAGTCTCGTCTGGTCTCTGCAGAGAGAATATGATTCTGAACACCACTATACGATATGTTTTTGTTGTTCTGGCCAGTCTGAAAACAGAATCTCCTTTCAGCTTCTTCTTTTACACATCATAGGACTGAACTACCTCTTTTTTACTGACACTGACAATTAATCTACTAATTTTTTGTACCCTCACCTATCTTCATCTCATCTATAAAGATTTCATACCATTGTCTACGTTGCTGCCAAAAATATTGAATAGCATCATGACAAGAACTGCTTCCAGAAGTACCTAGGTAGAAACAACCTCCTGATATCCGTTCCCTAACAATGACATTTTGACACACACCATCAAGCCTGATTTAATCCCATCTAGTATGTACTGTTATGTCTACACAAGTCAGATCAAAAGATCTAGTGGCACTGAGTCCAAAGCCTTGTAGAAATCCAAGAACATTGTAACAGCAGATTTTATGGTAGAAAACATGTTTCTCAATCCCAGATTGACAGAAACTATCTTTATTGATATAGTAGTTTCATAATGATGTCAAGAAACCTTTTGATTTATGTAGCAAAAAAAAAAAAAAAAAGTGAAGTATGCAAGAAGGTGCAGAAATGAGCGTAAAAAAAACCCAAAATAGTGTCAAAAAAACAGGTGTCAACAAATGCAGGAATGAAGAAGGAAATGCCAGCAAATTCAGAGTCAAAATGAGTATTTTATTTACAGTAAGAGTGGGGGGGAAAAAAGCCATGCACTGGGGGTTGCGCTCCAGCCTGCTCCCATGGGTGCATCTCCACGCTACTGGAGTGCACCAGGTGCTTACCTCCCATTTCAGTTTTCCAAAAAGGAAGCACATTTGTGCGCTCTTGAGACCACTTCTAGACTTGAGTCAAAGCCCAGTAAGTGGGGTGTCCTGGTTTTAGTATCCAGGGTCAGTTTGTCACTGTGTGGGTGTGTATTCTAAAGCCTCTATGCCATTTTTTCCCACGAACTGCTCACAATGGCACATTAGCAGCTATTGTCTAAGGGACAGCACACCCCTCAGGCTGCAGGCTGGGTGTTTTGGAACTTCTATGAGATAAGGAAATTCTTCTGCCTCCACACCCACCTGAGGGGTCATGTCTGCTAATGGCCCATCAGGGGTATCAAAAATAGGTCATTGTTTATCTCACAGAGTAAATCATCCATTGTTTAAGTCTCCGCCCTGGGGGAGGGACTGGACGGAGCCTAAGTGAATATAAGCAGAGAATTTTTGGCCCTGGGAGCTCTCTTCAGATCCAGAAGAAGACCAGCAGACTGGGTCTGCCACCAGACTGCAACCATCACTCTCACCAGCAGAG
>VXAU01003502.1:223749-287193 GCA_013399695.1 Formicarius rufipectus | reverse complement strand
AACCAACCAACCAAAAAATCCCAAAAAAACAAAAAAAAAACCCCAAAAACCACATGCCAAAAAAAAAACCCAACTTCTAAGGTGAAAAGTGGTCCTACATCAACGCACTCCCAACTGGCTGTGATTTCCTCTAATTACAAGTGAATAATCAGGTTCCCCCCTGGGCAAAATGTTAGTGAAAAAACAGAACAAAGTGAGCAAGGGAACACCTGCTTAATGAGTGGATTTGCCTTTCCAGAAAAGCTGGCTTATTGGTGCATTATACAGTCACAGCAGAGTTTAGGTGTAGGCGTAAGCTTACAGAGTCGATTAAGCATAATTTAATTGCATTTAAATAATTAATAATGATGCATATTTTAATTGCATATAATTTCTTTCTTGTGCAATGCTGTGTGCCTTGCAAAGCCCAACTCACAAACACTCAGCAATGCCAGATCTCAGCATGTCCAGGCTATCTGCAGCCACCTGTACCCATGCCTTTAGACACAAGGTGCAATCAGCCCAGCACATGTTACTACTTCCTCCACAGCCCTGCCTCTCATGGGCCACAGAATGAAATAAAGCTGCTGTTCAGCATATGTTTTTGATCTTTGCTATCCAGAGGGACTTTGAGACACTGACGAGGGGGGCCCATGAACTTCATGAAGTTCAACAAGTCCAAGTGCCAGGTCCTGCACCTGATACATGGCAATCCAAGGATAAGCTCAGCCTGGGCAGAGAATAGACTGAGGGCAGCCTTGAGAAGAAGGACCTGGGGGTACTGGTGGATGAGGAGCTCAACATGACTAGGCAACGTGGCGCCTGAATTTCAGAAAGCCATCCACTCCTGGGCTGTATCAAAAGCAGAGTGGCCATCAGGTTAAGGGAGGTGATTCTGCCTCTCTAGTCTGCTGTTTTGAGACTCCACTTGGAGTGCTGCAACCAGCTTTGGAGCCCCCAGCACAAGAAGAACGTGGGACCTGCTGGAGTCAGGCCAGAGGAAGCCATGAAGATGATCAGAGGGCTGGAGAATGTCTCCTGTGAAGAGAGCCTGAAACAGCTGGGGTTGTTCAGCCTGGAAAAGAAAAGGCTCCAGACAGATCTTACAGTGGGACTCCAATACCTAAAGAGGCTACAAGAAAGCTGGAGAAGGACTTTTGACAAGGACATGTAGTTATAGGACAAGGGGGAATGTCTTTCAAAGAAAGAGCATGGGTTTAGATTAGATATTAGGATGAAAGTCTTTACTGTGAGGGTGATGAGACACTGGAACTGGTTACCCAGAGAAGCCGTGGATGCCCCATCCCTGGAAGTGTTCAAGCCCCAGATGGATGGAACTTTGAGCAGCCCGGTCCAGTGGAAGGTGTCCCTGCCCATGGCAGGTGTGGTTGTAACTAAGATGGTCTTTAAGTTCCTTTCCAACCCAAACTATTCTATGATTCTGACACATGACTCTGTGAGCCACATAAAAGGTAAAGGCGAAGGCAACAAGATCCTGACTTTCTATGGAAACTGAGCTTAAACTGGCAGTCAGATAAATGCATGTGTGTGATACCAAAAGCCTGTTCCCTGGTATTACCTAAAAGTAGAGGTACCTCCCAGAAGTTTCCCCCCACAAGGCTCCCTGTTCAGCATATGGATTCTATGATCATTCAATCTTTAGTCATAAATACTTACTTTCCCTTTCCTTTCCTCTTTCCTTTCCTCTTTCCTTTCTCTTTTTTTGGGAATACAATAAGAGAATCCAGATGCTCCATTTTATTTTATTGCTGGAGCTCCACACTTAGTACTAAGGCTTTATTTAGCTATCAAAAGTGTGGCTCTTGTCCCTGTGCTTTAAATTCTCCCAAAGATTTCAAAAACAGCTGCTTCCTTGTTTTGCCATATATGGTTTGCATGATGGTGTGATTAATATGGGTTTCACTGGAACCAGCTCAGGTTGGTTTCCACATCTCCCAGCCAATTAGTCAAGCAATAGAAGGCTTTTTGGGCCCAAGACTGATACAGAGTATACAATAAGGGCACTGAGGGATGCCTGGGGATCTGCATTACAGGGAAGAGCTTATTTATCTCCTTTCAGAAATGATCACACTTCTTATGCTAGCTATGCTCAGATACAGCAAGGCTCCAGGTAAACTGGATTGTGACAAAACCCACCGAAACCAAAAGTAATGGTGTCTCTGCATCAAAATGCATGTACAAGTTACCTAGAAATCTAGTGAAGAGACATGACAGATAACTTAGGAAGAGGTACAGACAATCATTTCCTGATAAATTCACAACAGTTAAGTTCAGAAAACTCCATCAAATCCTGCCAATTGATCTTTACATTACAGGTAAACATACATCTCCCAGCTACTCCCTCACAGATCCCAGTAATTTGCTTCATTGAAGATTAGTTTTGTTGGGCTAAAACAAGAGTTGGCAAGACAGCCAGCCTTAATTTGAAAACAGAAAGAAAAAACCAACACTTCCAATGATAATTTGTTCCAAAGGACTGTAAAAATATGTCTTGCTTTCTGTGCAAATGCGTTTACCCTCTTTGTGCTCTTTTTCCATTAGATTGAAGAGCCCTTTAGTGCTTGATGTTTTCTCTCCTTGAATGTACTTAATATGCTTACAGCAAAGAACTAGCCATTTCAGACAATTTTCCTTTCAAAGCCTGTTATTTCAGAGTAACTACACACCAAAGTTAAAAATCACAGAAAGTGTCTAGACTAGTGTATTCCTCCTGATAATATGCTTACTAAGCAGGATTACTGGCTAAAGCTCAACCTAGCTGGTCAGCTGCAGTCTTTTTAATACTATTTCCAAAGGCTTTACAAATTGCCTGTATAAAGAAGACTGCCTGTCACTGAAATCATCCTATTCTTCACCACAAACTAGGCGTGAGGGAGCCTGAGCAACGCTGTGTACCAAATCACAGAGAGGCTCTACCCAACACAACCATGGACATCTGTATCTCACTTTTCTACTTGACTCCTTCACTATCACAGAGTTTGTAATATACCAGTGAAACAGCTATCCAAAACCAAGCTGGCATTCTAACCTTAATGCAGAGCACTCCTACACAAGAAAAGATGTTTCTGATTGTCAGCGGCGTTAAGTGCCATATGGAAATAACTTTGCTATGCAGGTGCATGCACAAACCCACAGTCGTTAGTTGCTTGTACCACCACCTGGTGTTACCGTTGCCCCAAAATGCCTTACAAACACTGTTTCTGATGACTTACTACTTGGCCAGACTAACCTGCAACTGCCTGAGATTTCACAAGGCAGACTGCTTGCATCACAGTGAGTACCTCTGAAATGTATTGAAGACAGGACAGTCACTTGTTTATAACTCATAATAAATCAGAGTTGTCTGAAGACTTCTCCTTCCATTTTGCAAGATGGACTTTGAATTGGCATGGGATCAACCTTTGAGTCAAAGTACTTGATTTTTTCTCTGTTAAATGCTGCCCACTTTCTCTCCCAAATTACAAACCTTCAAAAAATTGTCACTGACAAACACTTGCTCCTCATTTTCTAAAAATTCAGAGCTGATCTGTGCCATGTCCCTGCAAACTAGATGAGATTCTGTCTTACAGGATGTCTCATGCTACTGCTGTTGCTGGCTGAACCAGGCTTTGCTACCTGTTTGTCCCAGAGATGACTTCAGGTACTGTGCACATCAGAGCTCTTGGAAGCCTCCCAAGGCAGTTGGAAAAGTCTCCAAAAACATAAAAATTTGAAAAAAATTAAACCTGTAAGTGAGGATGAGGGGAAGAAAAAGGGAGAATACAGAGGCTATGTCAAAAAGGCTTAGGAGGAAAACCAAGAAATGAAAACCTGAGAAGCAGAAAGATGAGATTTGGGACTGTAAGTACAGGAGGAAGCTGTGACTCTCACAAAAACAAGAGTACAATTATCTGCACATTGGAGAAGAAGAGGTCTGTGCCCGTGAGCCAAGGAAAGGAAAAGATGCAGTTACAGGGTCCAGCAGGAAGGGGCCTGGAAAGCAATGAATGCCCTGCCAAGGAGGATGGGCTGGAATGAAAGCCTAGACAGTGGAAAGTACAGATAGCTAGGCCAGGCAGATGAGTCAGAAGAGAGGATAAAGAAGATGAGAAGGGAGAAGGATAAAAAAGTTATACCAAGGATACACAGAAAATGTCTGTGCTGAATAAGCATTCAGAGCCTACAGTGAGAAAATTCCGGAATCTCAGTATTTCAAGGAAAAGAACTGCAAACTCCAATGGAAAAGTGTGTTGCATCCATGCCTAATGGTGGCTGATACTAGACAGGTACTAAATGTATTTGCCATTTATCACTGCCACACAAGGGTACTTCTATATTTTTCTTTCCCTGCCAAGGAAATCACACGCTAAAAACTGAAACCACACAATCTGTATTGTGCGTGCCCAGAGGCAGCCCAAGCTCTTCTCCCATGACCTCTGTCTCCTCCTTGCCTGGAGGCAATGAGACTCCTCTCAGGTAAGTCAGGACCACAGAGCTGCAAGGGCTTGTTGCTCATGAGGATGCTCATGTCACTTGCTGGAGGGAAGGGAGGAGGAAAGTGGGTTAGAAGAACAGAAGCTCAGCTGAAGGCTCTATGAGCATCCCAAGCTCCTGCCACAGACACATACTCTGAACCAATGGCTTCCCGGGCAGCTTCTACCAGCACACACTACACTTCCACCTTCCCCAGCACCTCCAGACCTAGTGGTCCTCAGCAGCTCCAGCTGGCACCAGCTATTCCCAGCATCTATCCAGTGCTTGCTCAGGGGTGTATGTTCAGACAAATCAGGTACCCAAAATCATCTACAGAAAGATGCCTTTTGGGATGTAAATTATTTCCTATTCAAATGCTGCTCTACAAACTTCAATTTGAACACAGAACAGAAAAAAGTAAACAGTCATTGAAAGCCCAAGTACCACTCAAGGAGGGAATCGAATCAGGTAAAAATTACTTCTCTGTCCTTTACATTCAAACTGATGGACACTGCAGGGCACAAGAGAACAAAGGCACTACAGGCAGCCTTCATCCTGCAGCTACTTAGCCCTGAATATGTGCCTTCACCACCTTATTAATCTTCTTTTAACATAACTGTTTGCAAAGGATAAGCAAAGACATTGTTTGTTTTCCTAGTAACAGGCAACTTGGTTCCTTTATGACTGTGACACCGTTCTTTTTATTTTATTTTAACAAAATAGTAAAAATACATATCACTGTTTAGAAACGTACCTGTCCAAACCTAGGCACAAGTTGTGTTTACTTTTACTAAGAGATATTGTTTCCAAACAGGCAGAATTATCTGATAGGAAACACAGTTAATGTAGCACAAACAAGTTATTAAATGGAGCCCAACAGGGCACATGATGAGCAATCCCAAAACCACAACTCAATGGGGTAAAACACCACCATGCAACTGAGCAGAATAACCTGCTTCCAAGGCTTAGAGACTGCGTGGGATAGAAATAATTTTAAATCAATTGAGTTGCTGTTTCTTGGCAATTTGATAGAAAGGAGAAACAGTGTAATTGGCAATCAAGTACTCCTTTGGGAGCTTCCAAACAGCCAGCCGGATTTGTAAATGCATGTTAATCTGCCAGGGCCAAATCCTGCAGGCACTTAAAACAGTGGGGCAAATTGCATGCTGGATGTAAGTTACTCCAAACAGGGATGTATGCAGTAAAGGAGTACACAACTCACATGTCAAAGGAATGCTGCTTTTGTCTCTAAAAGTAAATACAAACCTGCTTTCACTCCCCTGCCAAAACAGAGTTCATTGAATGCAATCAAGCACAGCTCTACTCACCCTTTACTTGCTAAGCAGTAACCAAATATAGCTCAGGGACGAATATGCAGTCTGCATGATTAATTAGCTGGCATCTTTATCTCTCTTTCCTTCAACTTTTATATGCTTAATAATATCTATTTATTAAATCAATGACCTTGTGTACAAAACCAAATCCATTAGTTTATTTTAAGACACTATACATACAGGATTTCATGGCAGGATCAAACACTATGGACAAACTATTGGAGTCTTCTAGATCCAGCACTCGGGAGTGAGGGACAACACCGACGATGATCTCAACTCCAAGGGAAATGCATCATTACAGTCCTTCATGGATTGTTTTCAGGGTTTGCTTTGAAAATAACAACATTCCAACTGAACTAATAACCTCCTTTCGTCCCTCAAAATAATTTCCTTCTAGTACTGATTGCCTTTATCTGAAAACCACTAAGTTTACCTAATGTCCCATGTTCTGAAGGAAGATGAACTAGAAGTGACCTTTCTGGTTCACTGACCAGAGTGTTCAGATGAACAAATTCAAAGGCACGTCCCACCTCCTGTGGCATGTTCCTGAAGAAAGGGCTGACTTTCCACAGAGCATCTCCAGAGAATTTCACTTCAGAATCATGGAACAGAATGATATCCTGAGTTGGAAGGGACATACATGGACAACTGAGTCACACTCCTGTTCCTGTACATGACCAACCCAAGAATCACACCATATGCCTTAGAGTGTAGTCCAAATGCTTCTCAAACTCTGCCAGGCTTGGTGCTGAGACCACTGGGGAGCCTGCTCCAGTGCCCAGCCACTCCCTGGATGAAGAAGTGATATCTAATATCAAACTTAAACCCCACCCAAACCAGATTAACTCCCTTGGTTCCTGTTGCTGGTCACCAGAAAGATCAGTGCCTGCTCGTCCATTTCCCCTCATGAAGAACTTTGGTGGAGTCCTGACAGAAGCCCTACTTTTACATGAAATTAGCGAAGGTTTCTTCTGTCATTTTTATCCACACATCTCTTTCAACTGTATTGAAAAGGGGAAACAGTGCTGAATCTTCATCCCATTGCTGTCCCTCAAGAGGTGTTTGAAGTCACTCATAAAGCCAGACCTTTTAGCTGCAGGGACAGGCAACCTGCCAATAAATCCTTCAAGACAGCTGAGAGAGACTCTGGGATGCCAAGAGGACAAGTTAGGCCAGCATCTTCAGGATGCCCCAGGCAGTCTGATATCCCACTTACTCCTGCACTGAACACAACTGCTTTCTGGGGGATTTACAAGCCAATACAGGAAAAATATGGGTAGTTCACGGAATGATAACTACTTCAGGACCGGCACTTTATAAGCAACACAAAAGGTGTGGAAGAATAAATTCTTCCCAGGTAAAGAATAAATATAACTATATCCTGCTCCATGCATTTCTCCCCTGGTAAAGAACACATGCTCCAAGAGGCCACACTTTCTCTGACCCCTAATATGCAGCTCTTCACACTAAATAAAGCAAACAGAAATTCTACAATTGCAAAATAATTCCTGACAGGGAAAAAAATAAATGACCAAACCCATATAAAAACCTCTCCCACTTCCCCCAGCCCAAACATTTCACATCCTCTGAGGAACCAAAATCATGATGTCCGTGCCAGTTCCAAAGGCTCAGGGTGAAACTAGCTGCCTCCAGGTGCAGCAATTCAGCAATATGAAAACTGAAGATGAAGATGGCCTTTGCTATTCCTGAGACATGTCAGAAAGATCACCTCATTCTGCATCTGGCCTGAGACTGTTATCTGAATGCATCTCGAAGAAAGTGCTGTGACATCCACAAGCAGGTGTTTTAGAACTAAACCAGACTAAACAGTAGAAAATACAACGGGAAGTAAAATACAGCACTATTTCCCCAGAGATCGCTCCATTACAGCCTCCAGTAGTGCGAACTACCACAGGATTACTTCCTTTCTCCTGGTTATGATTAAATGCTAATTTGGAAGAATGTACCACTAAAAAAGAAAAAGAAACCAGTGAAGTTAAGACAAGACTCCAATGGTATTAAAAACAAGGCCAAAACTCAACACAACAGATACAAGCTGCTGGCTTCCTTCACTTACACTTTCTTTTTTCATTCTTTCCTACCTTTTTGCTAAGTTTTTTAGCTGGCAAGCCTCCAAACTGTCCCTTTTAAACCCAAAGCTTGCTGGAATATTTCCAGCCACTCTTGCTCTGCATCACCTATCCTGTAGCTCAAAGGTCGGGTAAGTAAATCTCCCTTGCTATGCCAGGAGCAGGACTGCAGGAGCAGCACTCTGGGGATCCCTGCTTTCTTGCAGAGGGAACCAGATGTTGTTGCCCAGGAGCATCCCTGACAGTCCCTACTCTTGAGTGACCACAAGATTCAACAAGGCACTTCATAGGGATGCAACCAACAAGCAGATGTTGAGATGCGTCCCTTGGCCTCCGTCAAGCAGTGTGTAAATCAGCAAGTAGTGGAGGTATGGGACGAAAAGCAGGGAAATTCACTTTTTTGCTGATATGAAGGGCAGATACTTGCTAAAGACTGAACTGCAGCATGTCACCAGGCAGTGGAGCTCTAGCATGGGTCTATCACACAGAAATATGAAATTCAGGAGTCTCCTGAGATAAGGAGCAAGGCAAGAACTCCTCAGAAGACAGGGAAGGAGAAGACAGTTTATTTTTGGCTATGACTAATACAACATTCAGAATAAGTGTTTCACATCCAAATTGAAAGAGAGAGGAAAAAAAAAATCATTTACATCTATTCACAACCCTAAATAGGGGACTTCAGCCTTCTCTTTGACTGAAACCTTGATTAAAAAGTATATAAAAAGAGCAGGGATTTTGCATTTGAACCTGAACAGCAGGGATGAAAATTGTCCTATTTTCACTCTATAAAGATCAGGAACTCTACTGTAAGGTAATAATTTGATTTCAATTATAATTCTTGAAGGATGGGGCCCCCTATGTGTGCTGCCAAAACACAACTTTTTAACTTACAACATTAAAATGCTAAGAATACTGTTGCTGCAAAGCTAAGAGATGACAGTGTGAAGCAGTTGAAGACTCTGCTCTCAGTATGGAACTTATTTGCCCTCCAGAGAGTATATGACATTTATTCAGAGGATACTGTTTGCAGTGGAGAAACTGGAAACAGTTTGGAATTTTACTCCAAAACTGTTTTGTGATTGGACACACCTTTTTTCTTGTTTTTCTTTCTTCCTCTCCCTCTTCCCTTCTTTTTTTTTTTTCCCATCAACTAAACCCACAACCAATACAAAGAATTCAGAATTGGCAAGTTAAAAACATTAACAATTATAAGACTTTTCTAATTCAAGAAACTCAGAATGAAAAATTCAGCTTCTCAGTTCACTGCAAAAGTTTGGCTTAAAATCTAATGTTAGATACAACATACAAAAACTTAAACACTGAACTGAAGTAGTTGGCAATATTGTTCCCAATTTATTGGATACCCGGTATGTGAAAATGTTCAGTTTGGACTTTTTGGATCAATTCAAGAAGGAAGAACCACCAAAATGCTGAAGATACCCATAGATGAAGCAAAGATGACACATTAATGGATCCTAGCCCCTACAAATTTGAAGAAAAATGAAACACAGACCACCACTATTCTTGTTTGTTGCTTGGCTTGCCACTTCCAGAAACTTCATCAGAGGGATAAAACAATAATAAGAGCTACCAGTGCTCCCTCCTTTTTCTAATAGGATGTACCTGAGCAATCTCTGAACTCAGCCCTTCATTGTGCAATACCAAATGGACTGTGAAATTGTTTACCTTAATGGATAGTGCTACTTTCTCTTAGAAACAGAATGAAATTCATTCAGTATTCTAAACCAAACCCACCAGATTTTATTCACTTATAGTGAAATTGCTTCTGTCATTTCTCTGCTCACAGTCGATAACTCACCCAAGAAGAGAAAACTTTACCAGTCACATCTGCACCCCTGTCAAGCGCAGGCCATGAAAATGCAAACCACTGTGCTAAGAGTAAGAGGAGTGCACCAAGCCCCTGGCACTGACACCTACCAACATGGGCAACACACCCTGCAAAATGAAATACAGGGAAGAGACTCTGGATTTTAATTTCTGAGTCAAGAACTGCCATTTTTTGGTGCAAGTAAACAAAGAATACAAAATAAAAAAATAAAAAACCACTGCTTTCATCTAAACAGGAATAGACTCAAAATGTCTCCAGTTTACTGGCCTTCATCAAGGATTGTATCAGCAGGTCCCTATAGAAATATATGGAATCATTTCCTCTTTTGAAATACTACATCTGGACAGAAGAAGTCACACACTGGCCTAACCCACAGCCTAGCAACCACAAGTAGGTTATGACAGTGACAAATGGGGTTACAAGCCATTCAGAATTCAATCTTGTTCAATGTTCAGGTTATTATTAAAGTAATGCAAGGCCACAACAGAAGATAATTCAGACACTGGATGAAACTCTGAAGCACAGGTTCCAACATCCCTTTCAAAATTGTTAACATCAATAATAATATTAAGCCTTAAAAAAATTCCCTTTTAAAATACAGGATATCTTCAAATTACTTCTTGCAAGTTACCAAGCTGATATCAGATTGCAATGTTGTGAGCCATGGGCTATAAATTAAAAAGTCTCTTTCCACAAACAACATCATAAACCCCTAGGAATTTGAATTTCTCTTTGGAAAATTCTCTGAGAAATAATCCTGTGACACAAGACCAGTACATGGCATAAGAGGAGGAAACCTCCATAAATTCAAACTCCTCCCTTGACCCTCATGAATTTCATTAATCCCAAGTGCAAGGACCTGCACACTAGGGGTGGGGCAATCCTAGACATGAGTACAGACTGGAAGAAGAACTCACTGATAGCAGCCCTGTGGTGAAGGACTTGGGAGTTCTCATGGATGGAAAGGTGAACATGAGCCAGCAGTGTGTGCTTGCCAGAAAGCAACCTCATCCTGGGCTACATCAAAGGCAGGCTGAGGGAGGGGATTTTATCCCTCTCCTTTGCTTCTGTGAGACCTCGACCTGGACTGCAGCATTCAACTCCAGAGTCCTCAGCACAGGAGTGACACAGATCTGTTGGAGAAGGTCCAGAGGAGAGCAGTGAAGATGATCAGAGCGCTTGAGCAGCTCTCCTATGAGGCAGTTGGGGCTGTTCAGCTTGGGGAAGAGAAGGTTCAAGGGAGAACTTGCAGCACCTTCCAGTACATAAAGGGAGCCAAAAGAGATTTGGAGTGGGACTTTCCACAAGGGCATGTAGTGATAGGACAAGGCGAAATGGCTTTCAATGGAAAAAGAATGGGTTTAGATTATATATTAGGAGGACATTCTTCATTGTGGTGGTGTTAAGACACTGGAACAGACTGCCCAGAGTTGTGGATGCCCCATACCAGAAAGTGTTCATGGCCAGGCTGGATGAGGCACTGAGCAACCTGATCTATTGACTGGCATCCCAACCCACAGCAGGGGGACTGAACTAGATGATCCTTATAGTGTCTTCCAACCCAAACCACTTTCTGTTTCTACGATTCTAAAGCTGAGAGGTGCAGCATTTGTGTTCCTTTTTTATTTCATTTTACTTTCTGAGGGAACGTAAGAGGAAAAGAAATTTGACATTTCTAAACCTGTAAATACCAGATGGACAAAACAGGGCAAGTTGTAAAAGAAGTAGGGTAAAAAAGAAAATGGAGAAAACTCCAGCATTAACAATTCTCTGATTCTCCATCCACCCTGACTGTCCATGGAAATAAAGGAACCCAGAAACCTCACAGCATGAAAAATAATGGAAATGGAAAGCAGATGATTTTCAGTATAATGTAAATGCCACAAATGATACTCCCTAACTTCTGAATAAACAAGTTCAAATCCAAGGAAAATTAGACGGGAAGAGTTAAAGCTCTCTGCTATTTATTCTCATATAATTTATACAAACAATTTACAGAACATATTCTAGCTATGCTTTTAAATCCACCTTCCTTTCAAATTAAAAGGAAATAATATACTTTGACATCAAATGTTTTTAAATTAGTGTCTTAACCTGAAATCTGCTATGGAAAAAATGCAAGACCTTATCATGAAATCTTCAGGAATAAAAGCTCCTTTTTTGAGCTCACAAAATTCAGACATGATTCTGAGTGAAAGAAAAGGAGAGAGAAAAGATGCCTCTTCTCCACTCCAAGGACAAAAAAACATAAAACAAGTCTTTTTTTTCAGCATAAATAGTGGAGCTGCTAGAGAGGAGGAAAAAAAAAAAAAAAAAGGAAAGAAAAAGATTAAAATTACCTGCATATTATCATCAAACTCCTTTATACTGAAATCCTACTTTTTTCTATCATCTCAGAAATGTAAAACTGTAGTTGTGCTTTGCCAAAATTAACAAAACAAAGAGCTCCTAATGTATCTAAAATCATGGCAAGAAGAAATACAGGTTAGAAGAGATGAAGTTTAAATCAGATGGCAGCACAACCAGGAGCAGAAGAGGAAAGTCTACCACACCTATATATGGAGATGATGGGAGAGACAGCTGACCCTTGACTTGATAACTTAGGGCTGACTGACTCATAGGCATCATCCCTAAATCTCACCCCCCATATCCAGAAGGCTAAGCAATTCCTAGATGATATTCCTGTTACTCCCATTATTTTGCCAGTACATCAGCTCCACTGGATATACTTCCCATCCTGCCTTCATCCTAGGGCTCAGCTGGGCTCCACTCCACAGACACACTGCATCTTACCTGGTTGATGTCACTTGGCGACAGCAAAGTAAACTAAGATTTAAAGCACAAATCAAAAGTTTCCCGGGCCTGGTTTCCTAATAAAAGAGGCAAATGTTAAGGAACCTAGTTGGTGTCATTTTCTGCAGTCCTAGAAGTCAGTTCATATTTCATTTAAAGGTACAGCTTCTCCCCAACTATCCTTACTTGTCTAAAAGTTTGCTGTCTAGTCCAATCTGGTCTGACAGACTTGCTGTGCAGTCAGTGGAGAGAGACAGACATTTCCAGAGGGCAAACCATCCTCAGAAGGGCCTTTTACAGAGGAAGCTCAAGTGACTAGATTAGACACAGCAGGGAATTTCCACACAATTGATGTCAGATTAAACACGTGCTATACCATCTGATTGGCAAAACACAACGCCAGCAAGTGTATCAAATACACAATCCAGACTAGGCTGCAAATAACCTTCTGGATGCACTCTGGCTCCCACAGCCAGGGAGAGCTTGGTCCCTCCCACCCCACAAGGCTAAGACCAAGCTCGTACACAACATAGAGAAGCTAATACCAGGCATCAGAAGTTTATGAGGGACAAAAACAAAGTGTGCAGACACTTATCCTCATACCACAGAAGTCTTCTAGAAAATATGAAACCCATTCCAAGTAACTTCTAACAAGAAAGAATCTTCTGCTGATTAACAATAAAAAAATCTCATTACAAGCATCACAAGTCACCTTTTCAGTTACACATTATCTTTATAACCATGTCTGCTTTCCCCTTTGCAATTGTTTCATTTCACAGCAAACACTGAATGTCGTTTATTTCTATACACAGCTTAAGGAAACCACCAATTTGTAGAGCAGGAAGTCCTCATACTTAGCATTGCTCTCACAACATAAACTAAGTGCATATGTGCAATTTGATAAACACATTTTCTTAGCTTGGTTAAATTAGCTGGGTTGCAGTACTGACACTAAAATTACTAGAAATAAATTTCAGAAGTATCTCTCTTCATTTGTTTGAAAGTTTGCCCTATTACTAAACATTGTTTCACTAAACCTTCTATGCCACATACCTCCCTTCAACTCAACCTTTTCTTACAGTTCAGCTTAAATTAACAACATGTTCAAGAACTGAATTGGTTAAAAACATTGTTAAATGTTCAAAAAAATTAAAATATTTTCTATGAGAAGCCATAACACTTCCATTATTCACATGGCAGGCAGGTACAGACATAGTCAAAGTTGAGAGCTTGGTCCAGGCTACTGCTGCCCTGAGTGGAGCCCACCACAGAAAGTAGGATCAGGGTGGGCATCCCATGCTCACCAAGGGAGCAAAACCAGCTTGGAAAGCGAAAGGCGGAGCAAGGAATTGCCAGCCAAGAAGAAATTTCTGTGAGGGGTAACAGCAGTCTTGAGTTGGCCTTCCCACCAACCCAGGAGCACACTGGGAGCTGCCAAAGGGATGTGTTAACAGGATCCAGGTAGCTGAAGCGTGTGCTGGTGTGGCTGCCAGCTGAGAGCCTATGGTGCTGGATCTGCATGGAGGCACCATGATGGGCATCTGCAACAGGTTGTCTTCTACACAAAACCCGGGAGGTGAATGGAGCTCTCTTTCAGCTGGATGACAGCTAGAGTCATAGGTTTACTACTTATGGTGGACCTACCAGTGTGGATGAGAAGATGATAAGGGAACTGGGTCTGTTTAGAACAGAAGAAAAGGAGAGGCAACTGTCATAAGTGGCAGAAAAAGAAATCTCTAAGTGAAAACTCACAGCCATAAGCCTGATTAAGCACTGGAGCAGGCTTCCTAAAGACATTTTCTCAACCAATGTGGAAAAGGTCTGGAGCAACGGGACCCAACACTGAGGTTAGATCAGGCTGAGGATGGGCTAGAGGACCTCCTAGCCTAAAAAGTTCTGCAATTTTCTGATGTGCTTTGAAATACAGATTGCTGTATTTTCTGAAAGAAAAAAAAAAAAAGGACAAGACCATAAAATTTCTGTGTATTTTCCGTCTTAATTTTTTTCAGTCTCTTTTCCCCATCTGCAATATGTTATTAACATCAAGGATGGCGTCCAAGTCCAGATTCAGATTCCTAAATGTAGGTGTCCGCATGTAAGCCAAACACCTACGCTCTCCTCATGCTCAATGAACATCTGAAAAATCAGTTCACTCCACATTGGCATCTAGTGCTATCTCAAGTTCCCCAATATATTACCTGACATATCCTCAAGAGACCGACACATTTGACAAATTATACATGGGCTGATACACCCCTGCAGTTCTAGCAGGAAACAGGGCATGCAATGCTGGGGCATATGAAATGGCCCTGCTAGCCCTTCAGCTGATCAAATGCAAGTCAGAAACAACTGACATCCTACCCACGAGTCTACACTTTTAAGTCCCAACCTGGAGCTGAATCCTAACCATAATTTCCCCAGCCGGTTAGGGTCATGATGAAAAAAAAAAGATGCAATACAGAGCGAAGAGCATTAAAGGAATCCTAGTTAAATATGGAATCTATCCTGATTAAAAATAGTGAATTGGGCCACAATAAATGAATGACAAAGGAAAAGCAAAGTAATGAACAGTCCCCAAAATACTGTACTTTGGATAATAAAGACCATGCACAAATGCTACTACTAATGATTGAATAATTAAAGAGTACTTGGTTATGCAGAGTGGACAGACTAGCTTCACACAAGTATTTCCCTTGCAAGTTTTTTGACTTTGTCACCTTAATCATATTCTTTTAATGCACTGTCAATGTGCAGTGTTCCAAGCACAGTCATGACTATATGAATACTAAAGGGTGAAATTTTCAAAGGCACTCAGTGTTGGATTAACATTTCTCTCCCTGAAGACCAGGGTAATTTCTTTATGCTTCTGACATCTTCCTCCCCCTCCTCCTCTCCCTGGTTTGAGATTTATAATGTAATTTTATACAGCCTTACTTTTTCTTCTTGAAATCATTCTTGTAGCTTTATGAATTACACCTATAATATCATGTTCTGAATACCTATTTTAAGGAGTTTCTTTTGTCCTAATAGTTCATACAGAAAATTGGTTGGAGTTGGCAACGCTCCACTAAAATCAACATTTGGTTATCCCATTAAGGAAAAAAGTTAATACTTTTGCATATGCACTAGCCTACAACATAAACCAGCACATAGCTGTGAAATACTGTCATTATTTTACAGCACTGACATAATTTTCTACCAAAAGCCCTATAATGAAGGGTTTCTTCAGGGTACAAAATAAAAGCACTCAACCTTAAAAATTACAATTTGTCAGCACTTAAGTATTAAAAAAAAATTATTTTATTTCCTATTATATTAAGTAACGCAAATTGACAACAGGTATACATGTTGAATGCATTCAGATGCAATTTCTGACTGTAAAGGACCAGTGATATAATGTGGCAAGAGACTGGTATTGTGCTCATTAGATCACTAAGCAGCAGTGCTTACAGAATATTTAACTAGACTCTACAAAGATATTCAAATGTAGCTGTCAGAACGCACTTTGAAATTTTCCACCTAATACAAAAATGCAAGAGATGAGAAATTATCTCTGTATAAAGGAAAAAGTTCAAGGTGAACGTTACCCTGATTAACTCACTTTGTTATTAATTAAATTCAATAAAAATCCCAAATATGGCATGCCACCCTTTATTAGCATTTCTGCAGAAATAAGAACTACGCATATCATTCAGCCAACAAAAATTAGTCAGAATTAATGAAATATCAAAGAATAATAACATAGCGGAGGAGGGAGTTAAGTTCAAAACAAGACCATGAAGGGAGAAAAAGCAGTATCTCCTAGAGAGATTTATAAAGAAACGAAGCAATTACTATGCAAATTGTATTTCTACATTTATTTCTACATATATAAAATATATATATTTAGTCCTATTACTCCGTATGAACTGCATGCTATAGAAATAGCAATTTCCTCAAAAGTGCTTTAGGTGTTTTTTCATCTAGGAGCAATGTGACATCAAAAACATGGTCCCTTACTGTCCTTTCAATCTCAACTGGAATTTGTTTTTTTTTATTTAGTCATGCAATTCTTACCTCTTACCATATGGCACAAAGATTCATTTATATGTAATATGAATTTGCCAAGAAATGGCCTGAACAGTATTTGTGAAGTCACTCCAGTTTCAGCATTCACATTAGCCACCTCTCACACCTTTCCAGTAGAGAAGACAGATTTGCTTTAGCATGGAAACTGGGCAGCATTGCCCCATTCTTTCTGGACATTAACAATGAAGATTAGCCTGGGGAACTTTGTATCTCTATGGCTCTGCTGAAATTTTGGGGTATAAGCACAGAACTACAGCCTTTTGTAGCTGTCTTCTTCCAACGACACAGAAATGAGCATTATAAATATTCCATATAAATGGAAAATTAGTCAAAAATATTCTTTTTAATCTCAAAATACTTATTTCCAAGAAAATACGTTCCCATTAAAAGGAACTTCTATGGTACAGCCTTCTGGCACTAGGATAAAAAAGGAAATCTCCAGGTATTCGAGCAGAAGTAATACACTCACTTTAATGCCCACTAAAAACATTGCTAAATCTGTGACTTACCAGAAAGCTGTAGCATATATTAATTGATGTCATTCGTACACATGGAAGAATCCATTTGTGACCCAAATGTCATGAAAATCAGCATAATTACACACTTTATCATTCGGGTGATTTTTTTCCACTAAATTAGGAGTTCAAAGTGTGACTACAGTTTCAACATTTGATTAGCTTTATCTCATGGTGAGCGTTTCCTTCCAGCTAAACACGGGGAGTTATGCAGAGAGTTGAATATGTACGTGCAAACTGTGGCACAGAGCATTCAAAGTAGAAATACGACCTTTTTCCATTTTAGGAACTGGTAGTCAACCAGAAGGCACCAAAAAGCTATGAAATACACTACATTGCTGGAATATAAGAAATAGGTAGCTCAAACAGAGAGAATGAGACCCCAAAAGGACTAAGGAGACTATGAGGAGAAACAAGAAACTCTACCCCATCCCTCCTCCAGGGAATGAGACAGTGCTAGTCTCCAAAACAGAGAAACCTCAAAAAACATGATATTTGATTCAAAACATAAACATGCCTCAAGCTAAGCAGTTACGAAGAATGTTCCCAGTAAATTTATCTGTGAGACAAATCCATCACTCCTGTGAAGCACAAAACAGATTTTATTTTGGAGACAGAGAACTGCATTCCCTCACAGTGTAAGTAATTTAGGAGGCACCACAGTGTTTACTTAGGGAATGACTAATTAGGTATGAAGACAAGGGGATAAAAAAAGAAAGAAGGGGCCTCCTAATGTGTTAGAAATATAATTATTTTTAAAAATGCATGAACTGCGGCTAGAAACATGGTCTCATGGCCAGGGACATGTCAAGATCCAGCTTCAGCTCTCGGAATTACTGGCATGTGAAAGGGCTTATTTGTCACCACGCCAGATGCTGGGACATCACTGAAGTAATGATGGACCTGAGGAAGAAGGGACCAAAGTGCCAAAAAAGGAAACCCCCCTTAATCAGTCCATCATGAGCTGTAGGAAAGAGCGGCAGGTATCCGGACATGAAGTCAGCCTTTGTGACAGGGACAGTGGGAGTACTCTGCACTTTGTATCCCAAAATACTTGTAAGAAATAATAGCATGAATTTCCATCTCTTGCCCAAACACAGTCACACATCCCTGCACTAATAAAAATCTTCCATAATAAATGTCCCCATATCTGAGACTTTTAAAACGAGGGCCTAAGATCATAATGCAAGGGATCAGGAAGATCATTAACTTACCTGCAAGGTCAAGATAATTATGATCACTGATACTTATGACTTCATCATGTACTCAAAAAACTCAGAACTGAATTATTTCTATTAAAAAGATACACTGTTCTGCAGGCTTCTGTACACCCACGACTGTACTTATCCAATGCACCACTACCCAAACAGAAGAAAAATATATTTTAACAAATCTTGCACAAAGTCAAAACATAATTCCTTTTACAGACATGTTAGTCCACAAATCTGCTTTTTTTTTCATTCAGTTTAGACTGCTAGAATCTCTTACGGACATCTATTACACAGATCTGCCAAATCCATAATTTTCTTCTTGACATTAATAAATACACAATGCAGACACACATTTGTCCTTTTCAAAATTCAGCAGAAATCCATTTCTTCAGCTAAGAGCATGACCTGTCCCAGTCACCTTCCAAAATTCAGAAAATCTCTCTCCACTGAGGCATGCACTCCAATTTTCACATCCTGGCTCCTACTTGAAACAGGAGCTATGTACATCCAAGCATCTGACATTAAAATAGGAATTTATGCTTTGAGTGCCATTGGCATGTGCAAGTGCCATTCATAAAGCAGACACTCATGGCAGGTCTCACTGTTCAGGCAGAACCAGAGGACATCAAGATCCATAACTAAAATTTTCACAACGAAAATCCCATGCAAACTGCTCCTGAGCCCAGAAGGTTGTACATTTTAACTTGTTTAACCTTACATGGTATCTATTAGACTGGAGGGTGGTGAGTTAAACTAATGGTGAACATTGTATTTTGCAAACAGTTGCACTCAAACTGTCTCCTTAAATTTACTTCTAAGAAGGGGAGTTGAGGCTCAGATCAAAGTTCGTATAAGGATATATTTGGCTCTGTATTGCTTTCAAGTGTTGCCTTTGGGGGGCTAATGTAGCTCAAAAGGGGTCTGTACTACACAACACTTAAAAAACCTCATGGATACCAGCCCTGCTGATTAGTGCTTCAATTTCATAGTCAAATGGAGGTCATTGCAGTAGGTATTTTTCAAAGAAAATGATTAGGATGGAGAAGGATGTAGGGAGGATTTGCAAGAGATGAAAACAAATGACACTGGCCTTGCAATAAAAATTCTGAGTGCAGCAGGGAGGGGAAGATGTATCATCATTAGCTCATTTACCGGTTGTGAACTAGCGAGGGCTCATATCCATGAATCTTTTCATGATGCATGTACATTTTTAAGAAGGCAGCAAGCTCCAGCACGCACCTGTGAGATCAGACCCAATGATCACACAAGTAATATGCACTCAGAGAGAAAAATAACAGTCAAAGCTTTCTAGCTGGTGTACTGCTGAAGTCTGTCACACTTCAAAAGGAGCAACACCCACAGCATACATCTCCAAAAAAAAAAAAAAAATCAACCTGTGCTCTGTTGGGGGAACTCTCCTGCTGGAAGAGATAGAGCATTTGCCAGCTACTTCTGCACAAAATGAGAATCATAGGCTCATAGAACAGCTTGGGCAGGAAGGCACCTTAAAGATCCCTTCTTTAACTAAAGATCTAGTTCCAACCCTCCCACCATGGACAGGGAAAGCCACTCACAAAATTAGGACTCAGCCCTAGGAAGTTCAAACACAAGTTCTGACCCAAACCCACAAAATTATCCATTCAGGGAAGCATGAGGACATTGGCATTCTTGTGGCTCTTGGCCTTCCCTACCCGTAGAGAAACAAGTTGGATTTTTCAAACTTAACAAAGAAGAGACTTAGGAAATCTTTGAGTAGCATTTTGTGCTCCTTCATTACATGGGCTACTCAGAAGAACAGCAGGAGCACAGTAAGGCTGAGGTTCATCAAAGAAAAGACACTGGGTCTGTGCAAGGCAAAACCCTTTCAGGGGGAGTCACCACTCCATTTGCCACCCCAGGAAAGAGAAATCGGCAGTCATTAGCAGAGAGAAAGATGTCACTGCAAGAGATAACGCCAGGGGCTGGCAGTAAATCAACATGAAGATTTATTGGTCTTGTTTAGCCAGTAAGTGCAGAAGATACCACAGTGCTGGCCCCTTTATACAAGGAGTAAAGACTTAAGGATTATGCAAAGGAAAAAGAAGAAACAAAAAGCAGCTGTGAAAGGAGATGACATGAGAAAGAAGAATCATCCTCAGTGAGGGCATTTTCTTGTTACGTGACATAAGTTAAAACACTGACATTTACAACAAGGCAAGGCTCACTTTTAAATTCTTCCCCCGTGCTCAATCACTTCTCCTTAGGTAGGAACAAGAATGTGCTGGTGAAGAAGCTGTAGCAATAGGCATTTGTATTTACAGAGGAATTTAAAAGTCTAAATCATACCAACAAAAGACTCTTCAACAACCAGTGGCTGTGAGCTGACTGCGAGCACATCTTTATTCTCAGTGGTATTTCATCTCTGCCTCAACTCTTCATCTACATAACTGCAGATGGAGACTGAAATATCACTTCTTAAAAGAGCTGAGTTCAGTAAACCTAATCCCATTCCAAAACACTCAGATAGTTAAATCCCACTGGTTTCATTGGGTTAAAAGCACTCTGCTGAATCGGGGCCCAGTGCTGGTGGCAGAGACAGTAAGAAAAGCCATGGCAAACAGATGGACAAGACACGGAGAACCCACTAGGGTATGTATGAATTTCCTAGAGGAGGCTTTGGAGGGGAGTAAGAGACAGAATTAAAAAAATGAGAGAAAGCTTTCTAGTTAATTAAAGAGAGGTAGAAATAGGATGTGCCATGCAACTGAAGGTACAGCAGGTTCATGGAAGAAGGAAGGAGATTACTTACAGTTTTACACAATTAAATTAATTCTTTTTAATCCTTTTATACACATTGTAAACAAGATCTCTCTATCTCATGAAAATTACCTTTTAAAGACTGGATAAATACATTAACTAATCCTAAAATTCCAGGAATTCCAATTTATTTTTTGTTTTAGAAAAAAGCAAAGCAGGGAAGAGCTCTGTAAACAGTTTTGACCTTCAGAAAGCCTGGTTTTCTCTTCATTTATTCCAAAAAAGAAACACTGCTTCAATCAGCTAGAGGGGAAAAAAATGGTCATTTAAATGGAAAAGGCTACACACCTCATTTGAAGTGACAAAGGGGATGCACCCTAAACATCCACAATATTACAAGAAACCAACAGAGTAGACAACTGGTACCAGCACCAAGGAATAAAATCAGGTGAGAGATAAAATTCTCTTCTCATTTTTTGGAAAACAATTTACAAAGCAGTCTAAAAGCATCTAGTAAGACACAGCAGTAAAAGCAATTCTGATTATGCCTCTGAGGTTCCTATTGACAGTTACTTAATTGCTACTATCCCTTCATGTGGTCATTGCCAAATATTGCAATTCCTGCTGACACTAGCACATAACTTGTACTTGTGCCCCAGGTGGAACAGCAACACCCTGCAACACCAGCGGGGCAGACCCAATGGGTGCATGTATGTTCATTCTGAATGTCATGGAGGGACCAAGGTCACCCTCAAGGCCCATCACTGTCACAAGCTAAGCCCCAAGGGCTGTAGGTGCTTGGCATGATCCAATGCTGATCAGCAAATGGCCTGACACTTTTCCAAACACCACCACCACAACACACTCATCTGAACTGCGTAATTTCATTTTCAGAGGCTAGTTTTTCAGAGCAGAATATCCCAATGAATAATACAAACATACCACACTATTTCCTTCTGCTCATTTTATATACAGATACACAGGAATTTTGTGTAGAGCCCAAACAGTTCCTGTTTCACCCTAATATCAAGGGTATGATCCATTGTGCTCGGCAATATGGAAATCTCAGTTAACAACAAAATAGAAACACTAATTCATCTAGGAGTTTCTTCACAGGAACAGAGATCTCCAGCTACTGCTTACTGCTTTGTGCCCGTTCAAGAGAGAAACCATCTCTACATAAATAACTAGGGATGAAAATGCTTGTATCTGTCATGGAGAACAGATCTGAAGGTAAATTGCAGGAATGTTACAGGATACAGATATTGCATTAATGCGAAATGTGGTCTCCAGGATTTTGAGTTCAAGTTTCAGGAGAATAAAACTCAGATTCAGCAGCTGCTTCCATGATATCACAACTGGCAAGACAAATACTTTTTTTAAAAATATATTTCTTTTTCATTTGTGATACTATACATTTTGCTGCCATGACAACTAAATGTTTTCTGCCCATCTGTCTGGTGACAGAATAGATATGTACATCTGTTCATGAATCTTGTTTTTAAAAGACAGATAATATTTTCCCAACTTTTGTATGTTTTTAAAGCTCTCTTCAAAATGAAGCTGAATATTGCAGTTTCTCTGAAAGAGTGGGCCATAAATCACACCACACAGGCAGTATGTTGCCCAGGAGACACTCTTAACATCACTCATTGCAACCACAAATGAAAAAGCCAAAGTGGAGGCTGGTGACAAGGCCCAGGGAACATTACCTTCAGCATATGTTCCTTCTCTCTACTGCCTTTGCTTATCACCATTAGCAATATGACTATCTAGAGACCAGCTTCATTACTGGTTGATTAGAAACACAAAACCACTTTCACATGAAGAAAGAAAATACATGAAGGATTAGGGACAGAGAAATTTATTTTACAGCCCTGTAGTTTAATAATTCTTTTAAAAACCTTGTTATATCTTCCATCCAAAAGCTTCTGCATATTTAGTACATCCAGTGACATTCAACCAAGGCCGCAGGATGAATAAGCTTTGTGTTTGCCTAGACCTTCGGCATTTCCATTGAATTGAGAAGTCCTTTCCTGCACTACCAAGCCCTGACCATAGAACCCAGCCAGGCTGTGACACTGGCATATAAGATTATTACCAAACACAAGAGATTCCTGATATCTTCAAAAATACTTTTCAGTTCTGTACCTAGCTCCTGTTTAGTAAAAAAACTGAAAAAAACCCACCTGATTGATTCTAGAGTTAAAGCACTGCAAGGTGGAGACAACAGGGGTTTTGATCAGCAATAGCTTGGAATTTAAATTGCACTGGGAAGACACTCTTATTAGAAAATAAAACAAACAAAAAAATCCAAGAAAAACAGAGGTCAAGCATCATATGAAAGCAAGGGGAGGTCTGCAACTCTGCTTGTGGGGTAGAAGTCAGTAAGGTTATTGAAACAGAGAGGATGAATGGCAGCAATATGAGATAGCAGACCATCCACTACCTTTTATGCCACACAACACAGCAAATGTTTTGGCAAGGCAGTGAAGCCATGCTAGATGCATTCCTTCAGCATTTTTGAGCCAAAATACCACGTGCTGCAAGCAGCATTAATCTGCTTCTCCAGCTTCTGTGTGCTGCCTCAAACAGACTGGCCCCAAGCCCAAAAATGGGAATTAGTTGCTCAGATTAATTCCTCACCTCTCTGGTGATCCTCGTACTGGATTTTAAACATGTATACCATGGCAGTGCTCCTTATTGACACGGAAAACAGTCTAAGCAGGCAAGTCAGCTAGCAGCTGCTGGAACTATAAACTTAGGTAAATGAAGAAAGAATCTTTGTCAGCTCCTCACCCTTCTGCGCTTTGCTCTTATCTACAGCTCTCCCACTTTGCTGTGCTCATCCTGCATGAATCAAACCATGGCATGGACGCAGAAGCTGCACATTTCTGACACTTATTGCCATCTACTGTCCCACAGACAGGAGTGCTGGGCTTGCTGGGCTGGAGGTCCTCATGCTTTCCAGGGGAGAATCCAGCATGAAAACTCTGGTTCCAGTTAATAGTAGAGCCCCATCTCAGCTCATGGCCTTGAGACATTATTTACGATATCACAGTAGTATTACCTGTCTCAGGAACACCCAAGCAGCGTTTCCCCATGGCACCTGAGAGGCAGAAGTACAAGTTCAAAAAACTCCCAAGTCCACCAAAACAGTCTCCCATTATGTCTTTAAAGGAATGCTTTCCCAAGGCAATTGTTCAACAGCCCTTTCCATCTATGGCTATCAGCAGCACAACTAGCAAAATTTCTGTAGCTGCATTTTTGGCTCCTTTAAAATTATGCATTATAGGACTAGATGCAGCACGGAGCTGCAGCCAGCCCCTTGGCCAGGCCAGACAGAGACAGGGCTATTAGGGCATGTAGGCAGCAACAGTAAGGACTTGTCTCACTTGATACTGAAATTTATTTAGCATTTTGTTTCCACCCAGCACTGCAGTAAGCCAGGCTTTAAAGCATCGCTCACCCCTGGAAGGCTGAAAGGAATGATCAGGCAACCTGAGCACACAGCTGTTGGGTATGTCCAATGCAGTCCGTGTAACATTTCTATAGTTAATTATTTGGAATAAATGTACTGCCTTAAATAGCTCACTGAAATGCTACAATTCTGCTAGGAGATAGGACAAGAAGTGACTTCTGAAGAGACTCCTCCTTTAATGCTCTCCAACTCCAAATACTAAGTGTCTGCATTACAGGCAGCCACTGCAATGCATTTTTATACGTGTTTCCATCAAAATCACTCATAGCATTTTAAATCTATTAATCATGTGAGCATCACAACTGGCACAAAACTGCCTTTGACAACGTGATGATCATTAGACTTATTGTACAGACAGGTAAAGTGAGGCATGAAAAGGTTAGTCATATTGCCAGAGGGATTCTGTCTCTCTCTGTGACATGCAGTAAGCAGCTTTAACCATCAGATAGTTGTTCTGACTTGCAATTTCAGCTCGAGGCTCAGGGACCCACATCATAAACACCACGTAGCAAATAAGCATCCTAATCAGCTAACACACCGAAACCCCACCTTAGCACACATCTTTCTCACTCCATCACAGCTGCTTCTGCCACACCAAGGCCAGGACAAAGCAATAGCTCTCACCATGTGTTATTTCCAAGCCATTCATCCATCATGCTAAAATCACTTCTGGTTTATCAGGATAACTCTCCATCAAGCGATCTCTACAAAATAGGGAATTACAAATTTCCTATATTGACAAGTAAATGCCTATGTATGACTCAGTATGAATTTCAGTGGCATGAATTATATCATACAGCTCTGTGCATGGATGCACTCAAACCCAGAGGACCACAAGAATCCATAGTGCAAGCCAACACTTTGCTTTTTACCTGATCCCCTTTCTCTACCTCCATCAAAATGCCTAGTGTTTTCAGGGCCCATAAATCCAACTATGGGAACGAACTCTCGCACTCTTTTTCTCAAAGCAGAGTTCTTCTCTCATTGCTTTCTTGAACTGGCTCACCAAGCGGCTATGGGAATACACAGAGTCACTCAGTGCACATGGTGGGAAACAGCAGTCAGGACCAGGAATGGGCTGTCTCTGTTGTGGTCAGAATAGATACATGCTAGGTGTAGAGGGAGCTGGTAATCATGGCCTTATTTTATTGAAAAGAGGATTCTTCAGAAGCAATTCCTGTTAATAAAGCAAAAGCTTGTTCAGCTGTTCATTTGCTTGCTTTTTATTTTTTTCTTTCCAAAAGATCAGCCCTTTAGGAATCCCACTGGGAAGATTGTATCCCCTGGATCCAGGTGTCCAGGGAAAGGGTATCCATGGCTCCTTTACCAGAGGTTCCCAACCCCTCCAGAGACTTTCCAGGAGCGTTGAAACTCTCTTGTCGAAGTGGATTGGATTACAATTGACAGTGTGACCACTGTAGTTTTTTCTGACCATGTTCAATGCCTAGACAGAGCTCCCAACTATTACCAGGGGAGTTTTAATTCGTGGGTACAGAGAAACAGATTTTCTGAGAATTAGTTGGATTTTATCTTTGCCAGTGACAGATTAATGCTCATTATAAAAGATTAATTAAAGGAAATCCCCATGAAAGAGCTGAGGCATATGCAAAAAGTTTTAAACACTGGGATGTTTACACAAAGACAACAGGAATCCTCCTGTGCTTCTACCAGTATAGGACTGCAGCACTTTGCCATGCAGCAATGGCTACAGCCTGATATATCCAACAGCCACTTCCACCATCCACAAATTCCATCTTTATACCTGAGACACTTATGACATAATTTAGATATTAAGTTCCATTTTTAGAGAGAAGTTGCAACTGGTTTTGACAATAAACTGATGGGGGGCCAAACTTTAGAGTTAGCAGTCCTAAATTCATTAGGTCACATTTACTGAACAGATATTGCTATTTATCCTTTAGCCAGCATAGCTAAATGTCAGTCCTGTCCCTGCCTCATAAACAGTCCCCATCTCCTCTCCAAATGTCACCATAGGCAGTGTCTTTCTTTTTGATTAGTTTGCCTTTCTCTAGAAGAACGCTCCGTACCTCAGAAGCAGCTTGCTGCCCACACTGAACTACACATTCCAAAAAGGGAGATACCTCATTTAAGGCAGAACTCCACTGGGATGCAAAGGAGTCACACACTTGCAAAAAGCATCTGACCTCATTTAGCAAATGTCTGGGGTAACTGCTCATTGTGGAGATGAAGACACAACATTAATTTGCAGGTACAGAAGGCACAGAACACACTGCCCTATCCTGGTACCGTGAGAGTAAAACCAGAACATTAAACATTTGTTTGGTTTCCAATGGGAGCTGTATCAGTAGCTCACGTGAGCTGAACCTGCTGTATTCAGGATTTCCTTAAAGAGAAGGATGAGGAGAGTGTCTCAGAAGAGCAGAGCTGTGAAAGGTTAAAGCGAGGGAGGTTGCTCCATATTGGGAAGGCTCCCGCATCCACCCAGAACACTCAGTGCCACCCAGAAGAAACAGTCCCAAAGACCCACTGAGGATCCTCTCCAATCCCTCTCCAGCTGCCAGCAGTCCCGAGAGCCGTGGGTAGCCCAGAGACTCTGGTTATCCCTGAACGGGGCCACAGTGATGGTGCCTGAGCTTATCCACTGCTCTAACAACCAGTAGAATCAGAGCTGTGCAAACCAGTACATCCTTACAGACCATTTCAAGAAGGAACAATAAAATCCAGTCCTTTTAAAATCCGCTCCAAGACTCAATACAGTGTAAGAGGGGTGGTCTCATGTGGGAAGACACGCTGGGAGTTGGAAAAATCTGTCCCAAGTACAGCTACATCACAGAGATGCTGAACACCTGAGGTTCTCACAATTTTTAATGAATTTCTGAATTCTTATTCCTCTCACTCCAAAAAAAAAAAAAAAAAAAGCAAGCAAACCAGAAAACCTCAAACTATTAACTTATCTGTACCTCTCACACACCCTCTCAGTAAAATGGGAAACTACAGAAACATTGTACATCAAAGAGCTTCCTTCATTAAAATGTGGAAAATAATTTGTGTACTTTAGATGAAAGGTGTTTTGGGACTGTGAAGTATTCTGGCAAATTTAATTAAATCCCATAGTTATGCCCTTATGAAAGTCAAGCTTTTTGGACAAAAAAAGTTATTAAAAATTTAACTGATTCACAGTAACAGGCTGTTTTTTTTCTTATTGCAAAATCTTTATAAACTTTACAAATTTATAAACTTTATATTTATAAACTGAACTGAGAAGTAAAACTATTTTAATGACCTATGTGTAAAGTTACACTTCCAGAACACAAATTCTCAGCAAAATTTTCAAACAAAGATGAAAAATTCCCAAATAAAATGCATATAATTCTTTATGCGCTGCAATGATCTAAAATCAGAAATTAATCTGCTACACATATTTTAGTAAAACTGAAAAACTGAAGGCTTCAATTGTCAAAGACGGGCAGATCTTGCCATCACACTGTGGAAGCAGAGAGCTGTTGATGCTACACACCATCAGATTATTCTCAGGCCGATGTAAATACTTCTTCATAATTAGTTGTGACATAAAGTAGAAAAGTTTAATTTCATTCCTTATAATCACTAGAATGATTATTTATCAGTGCTAATGACCATGACCTTGGGTTTATAACTAAAGACTGATTTTCATTGGCAGAAGCAGCCACCTAGTTTGAGCCAGACACGGACCTCAGCATCATCTTAACCTCAAAGCTGCAAGCCTTTCCATTCCATCACCTTGAAGAACTGCCACTTGTACATTTTGCTCAACCCCAAGATGAAAATATCATCAAAGTAACTGAAAAGTATTTCCTAAGAGAATTAACCTCAGATTGCCTCTCTCCTTAGGGGTGGCTGTGGTAACCAGACTGTCTCTGAAAGGTAACAGATGCAAAGCTGAGATGTAGCTGGCTACAAAGACATCTAAGAGCAAATAATCAAAACGTGTCTCTCAGTGGAGGGGCATTGCACAGCATGTCCTGATGCCCCCAACCATTTAGATGGGGGATGTGCTGGAGGGTAGCACAGCTCCCTGCAGACCCACACCTCCCATTTTCTTTCTCGTCCCCTGATACAGAGAGCACGGAGGAAACAAAGAACAATCCTGCACCTTCACACACTTCCTGCTCTGCAACTGCACTGCAGAACACTTGGCCACAACTGAACAGATCGACCCCTCCTCTGTCAACTGCACAAAATGATCAGGTCAATGTCTGTGGACAACTTAACTTTGGGAAACACAAAACTGCATTAGTGCAAACACCTAATGCAAAGCAACTGCAATGAAAACCCCCTCCCCACATGCACGCTGTTTGGCTTTCTCTCAGTTATTTCTTATTGGCAACATTTCAATGCTAATAAGACACTATAAGTGTATAAAATGTAATAAAAATGTTTACATCAAACAACATAGTACAGATTAAAATAATCTGCTCCATGAGCTATAAAGGCTCATCTCCAAACACCTATTTTCAGGTAAACATGTATATGTGAATAGAAAGCGATCTGACAGTGGAGGGATTTTTAAATTCTATTTTATTTTTACCTTGTTTGCAAAGACCTAACAAGTTCCGAAACTTGAAAACTGTAATTAGCCAAACAGCCTTAAAATATTACACAATTTTTTAGCGATGAAAGCAATGAAAACTTGGAAGAGCCTTCCAGGCAAGTACCTGACTCATCCTTACCTGTAGTCTTTAAACTGCGAACGGTACCTTTATAAAAACCACCTTAATTCCGTTTCCAAGGTAAACCCTGGAGTCTGCCTATGTACTCAAGAAGGGGAAAAGATACATGACCAATCCAATGTTACTGCTCCAAATCAGCCTCACAAATTCCTGATTAACTCTGTCCAGTTCTATTGCTCCATAAAAAGCCAAAAACTCTGCTGCAATGTCAGAGAGCAGAATGTGTCCTCAATTTTATTTGCTAGTGGAGATTCCTCTCTCTTGGACTTGTTACAGGAAGGGATTAGGTAGCGCAAAAAAGAGGCTCCACATAATCTAAGACACTGTCCAAACATCCTTTTCTGTACATCCCAGGAAAACAGGATTCCATATTGCCCTCCATATGCTCATAAGCTTGCAGTTTCGCATTAACAACATTGCTTTCCAAAGCCCCTTGGCTTCCCTTGGTACGTTGAAACAGCCAAAATGGATTTTACTACAGTTTCTTCTCAACTACCATGAACTGCTGATCATGGTCTGAAGTGATGCCAGGATAAAGCTGGTGGTCACATGCTCTGACTGAGCACCAGGCACTGGAAGTCAATTTTCCTCTAGTATGATCTGACTACCTTGTGGCTTGGTCCCTTCGCTGGAGTATAATTTAATGGATGATGATGCACAAGATAATATAGGGGTCACTTCTGGGCTTATACACTAAGGGAGAGTAACGGAACACATGCTGACACAAAATGCTCCCGGAAATATCTCTCAAGGGTAATAAAGGTGACAGGAGGAAATACAGACTGCACATTTCTTTATTAACAAATAAATTACTTAGAGAGTGAGACAAAATGTCCTATCACCAGGAGCATCCTGAATAATAAAGGAGATTCTCTAAACATTTTCCAAAGAAGGGAAAGCATGCAAATTACAGCTAGCTATAAAAATTGTATGTTGTGAGCTGTTTCACGGGGTATAAAGGCTAGAGAGCTGAACAGCTTGAATGGAACAATTCTGCATGACTGACCTCACTTAGGAAGCTTTGAAAGTATATCAGAATCATTCTAAGAACCCTTTGAAGTATATACTTTCATAAGCTCATGCACTATTTTAGGGTTCATATTATTAAAAAAGTTAAACAAATTTGCCTCAGTGAAACTAAGACAAGCCTTATTCTTTTACTAATTTACATCTAGAAATAACAGGGAAATTCTAAACACACAGACACACATATTAGTTTTCTACAACAATTAATTTTAAAGAGAAAGAAAAATGTTAAAAATTGCTGTCCTAAAGCTGGAAATCCTAAACGAAGGAATGCTCACACTATTAAAAGCTGCCAGAGATAACTCACAGAACAATGATAATGCAGTACCACAGGCTCAGAAATAGCTGCTCCTATGAATGCTTTATTAATGCCTGACACAGTTACAGGCTAACAGACCAAACTTTGGCCAGGACCATGCTCTGTGATCCATCAGGCACACTCCTTCCCAAAGAGGCTGTTCAGGGGAGACATCATGGACAGGCGGAGAACTGACAATCCTGTCATGAATGGATGCTGCAAGTGCCTCCCCTGGGAACATCCCCCTTTCCCAACCCACTTCCTAGCAACATCCACTGGCACTTCTCTTGTGGTATGGCCTTAAGTTACTTTGAAAACAGGGTTTAGAAGCCTGGGATAATAAAGTGGCTCCATAATACTCGCTCTGGGTAATTAAGTTTGCCTACAGTCTTCAGGAAGACGAAGGACATCTGTAATACTAATGCCTCAAAACTAGTGAATTCAATTTTACCAGTGACTCCACCCAGATTTACCCACTAGCTCCTACATGCCTTCCTAAAATTAAAGAAGCGAGAGGTAAAAAAACCCAAACATCAAACCAAACACATATCACTAACCATTTTCATTTTCACTTGATTTTGTTTCAAGGAAATGCTAGCAACAGTCCCACATAAATATTTATTGGACTACTCAAACTGTAGTAAAGGAAAGTATCCTTCAACTTGCATACATCATAATGGAAAACTATTTTAGAAGACAGTGACAAGAGGCAAGGAGTCAAACAAAAAATTCATTCCCTTCTGCCAAACAAACGTTACATACATGCAGGTCTGGTTTATTGTAACCTATATCATCTAGCATTTCTAGTTTCCATTATTAGTTGTTTGAAGCCATGGTTAGGGTTTTCCAACACCAACTCTAGCCATAGTTTGTCAAGAATTTCTATCACTCTCGAGGTACCTTAAAGGGTATCCAAACAGAAGATCAGACCACTATCCTTAGCACCATAAATAAACCCTTGGAGTCTGTAATAATTTGAACTCTTCCTCCATTTAAAAGAATATTCAAGCTTTCAGCAAGGTGAAAGACAGAACTAGCTTATTAATATGAATTTCAGGGCTGAAAGCACCTAAAGATAACAAGTTAAGAGGGTCATCTACAACCTGCATTCTTATCAGAGGTCCTCTACAGGGATGGAATTTAGTGCCAGCTAATGCCTAAATTTAAAGTTCTAATGAAAATCAGGGGACTCAGATTTCTGAACAATCTTAGGAAATGAGGCTAATAGGTTTTGAAAGCATTACTTAAGTCCATGCTTATGGGCTTCGCAGAACATTAAAGATCCTGTAACCATTTCATTAATACTACTTTTTTCTTCATTTTCAATTTCAATGGGATTTACAATGTCTCAATGCTCTCCTGAGAAGCAGCAAAAGACCTATTGCTTCAGTTTTCCCACTGAGTAACTCCCAAGGAGTTATTCATTGCTTGCATCCCAAGACGCTGCCACATCAACTCTGACAAACCCTACATAAGGCCCTGCAGCAGAAGATGCAGAGTGTGTCCAATCTCCCTGCTCCTCCAGAACTCATTTTGTTCATCTGCTATTACAAGTGCACCCATGCGTGGCGTGGGGGTAGATACAGAATCCCTTTGAGTGCCAGGCTGTTACATCAACATGTAGAAACACTTGCCAGACTAAAATGTGGATCTAGAATAAAAAACACTGCTTAGTTGAACTATAAATCATTAAAAAATGAGAAAGAAGATTCCAGCATTGAGGCTAGGACTGACCTCATCTAACTTAACCTCTCAAGCACTGAAGAAGTCTCACTACTTGTCCAATCTCCCCTGCAGCCAAAAAAGAGGTTCTGATAGATGGTACTTAGTCACCCAAGGCAGGTGGTATCAAAAACCCATATGCATTTGCTGGACTCACCAACAGCTTCCAAGACTGCAAAAATACACCATTTTGCTGTGATATCAGCACTTTGAGGGCGTACATACCAGAGTTGAGAAAATCCAGGGTTTTAATAAGGTAGTGTAAGACATTTGACAGAGACCATTTCCAGATTAGTCACAACTACTGGAGCTAACCCTACAATGGAAACTCAGAGCACACTGTCATTCCATAACGATTTTTACCAGATCTCTGTTCATTTTGTGTTACAACAATCTGGACATACAGAGGGGATTTTATACTATTTTCTTCTAAGGAACTGCAGTCAGCAGACTGGGAAACAGCATGAAGGTGCACACCAGGTGGGAAGTAGTACTACAGATGAAGAAATGCCTTGAGCTTCTCTGTAGCCCCAGAGTCACACAAGCGGAAGGTTACTACTCACTTCCACAAGTAAGATCAAAACATTAGATACTGATGAACTTCTACAGACAGAAAAGAGGGTGAGATGCTCTGACACTGTATTCTCAGAAAATGAAAAATCATGAAATATGATTTACATGTCTCATCCTCTACACTATTAAAACCATTTTTTCCATTTTTTATTTGTAAAAGTGCACTTATGTATGGGTTACATATTGAAAGACAATTCCTTGGAATTTAATTAAAACCATGAATCTGGTACAGAAAAGTCATCACAAATTACCTAGCATGTAAACCTGACAGTATGTATTCTTTACAGCTGGTTTACAGTTAACAGGGATGGGTCACATCTGACCACAGCAAGGCACTCAGTGTAGACCTCTACCTGAGTGAGTCACACAAGGACCTCTGCATATTTTTAGAGCATGACTCATCCAACTTATTTAATGTTTTTACATTACGGTAAAATGAGCCATGTTTCTCAGTTGCATGTTTCCTTTTGTTGACTTGAAGAAGCCTGCAGTGACTAGTTCTCATTGTAAATGACCATACTTCTCAGCCGATTACATCTCTGGAGTCTAAAAGAATGAGAGTGAAGGGGAAAAACAAACAAACAAAAAAAAACCACAAAAACCCCCAAACCACCAACAACAAAAAACAAACAAACAAACAAACACAAAAACAACCAAACAAAAAATTACAAAAACAAACAAACAAACAAAAACCAAACCAAAACAAAAAAAACCCCAGTGGTTCTGAGTGGGAGATATAAGGAAAATGAGATACCCTAAATGGCAGGATCACATTATGTGATTCAGGACACAGGGTTCTTAAATGGCAAGCTTGTGACTTTTATATCAACAGTCAATGAACAGGCCAATGAGGACAGAAAATCAATGACTAGGCTGACGACAAACTCAATATCCACTGAGGCAGGAGTCAACAAATAAGAGTTCTTTTTCAATTAAAAAAAATCCTCTCCCCCCCCTTTTTTTTTAGCCTCTAGGAAAGTCTTAAACTAGATTTTTAGCTATGAATATGAACAGACTTTTAAACCCGCAAACAATTTAATCTACTGGCTAAGGTAATAGTGGGAAACCAAGAGGAGCTCAGGAACTGCAGTCTTTTACTTCAGAAGGAGTTTTTATTTATTTACAAACTTGTACTGGCTCTGCCTCCTGGAAATGAAAAGTAAATCCACTGAAACAAATTCGGAAGTGATTCACAATTCTAGCTGGCAAACACTTGCTATGCTTCTGGTTACTACCACATACAAACTGGACTATTTAGCAGTGAATGCTGTAACAGTGATAATCTTCCAAGCCAATTCTATATGACACGACGCAAAGAGCAGCACTTCAGGAAGGGAATCCCAGGCTCACACCCATGGCACATCTCTTGCCAAATGCAACAGCACACAGATTTGCACATATACACTACGCAGAGGGATCCACATTGACCAATAAGGAGAGACTCCCATGCTTGCAGACCACAAACCACTGTTCGAACCTGAAGGAGAACAGCGTTTTGTGGAACCTCCATCAAAAGTCAAATCAAGCTTGGTAGAGTTAGATCACAGAATCACAGAATTACTTCATTTGGAAAAGACCTCTAAGATCCTCAAGTCCAACCACTAACACAGCACTGCCAAGTCAGTCACTAAGCCATGTCCCTGAGTGCAACATCCACAGTTTTTCCAACACTTCCAGGGATGGCAATTCCACCACATCCCTGGGCAGGCTGTTACAGTGCCTGATAACTCTTTCAGTGATTATTTTTTCCTAATACCCAACCTAAACCACCCCTGGACATTTTCCTCTTGTCCTGGCACTTGTTACTTGGATATTGCCTTTCAGGCAGCAAGAAGATCTCTCTCTCCTTTTTTCCAGATGCACCCATATGCCCCCCTGCACACCTACAGTGGAACAAAAAGAAGCCATCATAACAAAAGAGTGGCAGCATGGTGCAGTGTGGATCCACCAGGCAGGCCTGCTTCTCCTCAAGCATCTCTGCATCACTTTCCCTCTTTAGCATCAGTGTGCCTCAGGGAGCACAGGCACATCTCACTCAGCACTTGAGCAGAATTTTGCTGAAAGCATAGACTTGCTTGTAGTCCAGCCTGCTCACATATCAGGATGAATTTGGACCAGTTTATATCCTAATGATTATAATGGATGCTGCAGTCGTCTTTTCATTAAGGTAGCAGCCAAAAATATTGATTTGTTGTACTTCACGCTCCCGCTTACCTTCACAAATTTCAGGAGAGACAGTACATAAGCCAATAGAGTTGGTCAGTTTAAAAGTGACAAATGAACTGTGCTGAAAGTAAATAAACACCTATCTCTTTATAAATTAATTCAATATGTGACTTGAACCCTTTCCTATAGTTAGAAAGCTGTTTCATCATTCAGCAGCATTTAAGTTGCCACCAGTTCAATAGCACAGTATTAATGTTGTGTTCTATTTGACACAGAAGGTCAAATTCTGCTTTCAGCTTGCAACAGCATGACCCAGACTAACTCTCAAACCCCCAAGCCCTGCTCTCCACATCACCCTGGTTGCAGCTCTGCACCCAAAGGTTTCTTTGAGCTCCTTTCAAGTTCACTTATGTGGTATTGAACATTGGAGAGAAACAGAAGAACAACACAAAACCTTTTAATCTGCTAGACTATCAAGTCTCTTCTAGAACAATTCAGTGAAACAGCAGAGGTTGGTTCATTTTCATGTAAGACTTGTGAAATAAGTGAAAGACAGACAAATATTTGCATCTTAGGAGGTTTTTGGATTTTTTCCCTTCACAAAATACATTTCAATTTTGGAAAAAAAAAAGTATATTTAATGTGGAATATTGAGTACAATGTGCTTTACTTTAAAAGGGCCCTAATTTATTCTCAGCTATCACCTCTACCAGTCTAGGCACAGGGTAGAAAGTTGGTTGTTTGACTAACGAGTGACATGCACTAAGTTACTCTCCCTACCAGTTCTCGTTCAAAAAATGTTGAACCCTGACATTTTCAGATCAATAGTGCAGCATTTGGACCAATCTCCCACTGCTTGATAAAGAATCCCTTTAGAGGAAGTTGATGTTACTCAGTAAGTAGGTAGGACACAATTTTCAAATGCAGGCGCTTAAAACTGAACTCCATATTCAACTGCCTAAATAACGCTGCACAAACGCCTTTAACTGCTATCAGCATTGTAGAATATGTGAGTTCTTAACGTTTCTGGAAATTAGGTGAGATGCCCTCTTGACTTCTCACACTCAAGTCTGATGTTTCTGGACACAAGGTTTTGACTGTTTCATCTGTGTACAGCTGCAACAGAGAGACTATAGCACAAATAGAATAAAAATATTTTTCACTGCTTATGCTTAGATGCAAGCCGCAGCATTTGTAATGTCGTCTGTTTTTCATAATGTTCAGTTTGGAAAGTTGACATTTGATTAAACAGTTTGAATTTGCCAAAACATACATTTTAATCTTATGTTTAATACCACATTCTCAATTAAAAGCTTAAGAAAAAGACATACAAAGTCTGCTTAAACCACAGTAAACCCACAGACCTAACGTCTTTAATGTATTTTTTCAAACTGTTGACTAATATTTTCTAATCCTCTCACTAATCCTAGTGGGGCACAGCTGCACCATTACTCCCAACAAGCATCCAACATTTACACAGCCTGTTTGTTAAGTGTTTTACTAGACACTCCATACTTTTATATTTAGTATTTTCAACATTTTCCAGTAGGGTGGTGTGTGGTAGTAAAGTTCAGCATCTTTAAAATCTTCACTCTATTAACAATGTTTTCTAATGTCAGTGTTCATAATAACAGCATTCCTGTTTAAAGGAAAGCCAGCACAGTTCATTTACAGCTATGAATATTTCCCTTGATTTCTGCCTTTACAGAAGCACACCAACACTGCCATGCTACAACGGATGGCATATCATTTCAGACTAATTCTCATGAAAAATTACTCACAACAATAATAAGAACAAGACCACGAACAGGTTGTAAGACAAAACAATTCTTGTCATGCTGTTTATTCCCTTTCATTTGGTTTAACACTGGATTCAAGATCTCAAGTGTTGTGACTCTGTGGAGGTGACCTGAGCAATTTACAATGATCAGCACTGACTGTAGGCAAGTCATTCTGTAACTATCACTGTTTTCTAAATAGACTC
Source organism: Formicarius rufipectus (assembly GCA_013399695.1). Lineage (NCBI taxonomy): Eukaryota > Metazoa > Chordata > Aves > Passeriformes > Formicariidae > Formicarius > Formicarius rufipectus. The sequence goes on along the minus strand of VXAU01003502.1, from coordinate 250,204 downwards.
ATCACACACCTGCTGAAAAGAAACATGCATTATTTCACACCCACAGAATGATGACTGTAACTAGGTAATTAAAATCATGTCATTGCTGTACCTGAAAATCCTTATTTACAATTTTATCTTGCCTTTTAAGAACCGAACTTCTTGTTAAGGGTCGAAAAAAAACCCATGCCTAAGTTTTGCTTTTGCAAAAAGCCTCTATGTAGGAAAAAGGAAATTATGAACAAAACTCACCAGTTTCTTCATCTATGCTGAATCTCCCCAGGCCACTGCCATCCCTGATGGAATACTGGATCTCTCCATCTCTTCCAGAGTCCTCATCTCGAGCAACAACTTGCAAAACACTTGTACCAATGCGGGAGTTCTCCTTCACAGATCCAACAACGGCAAAGTCAGGAAAATATGGGGTATAAAGATTTTCGTTAACATCCACCACTTCAACTTCCACAAAAGAAACGGAAGAGAGTGAAACGGGGCGCCCCTTGTCCTTTGCACGGACAGTCAGGTTGTAGAACTGCTGCTTCTCGTAATCAAGTTCTTTGTTCAAGCGGATGGCGCCGCTCGCTTTGTCTATCTCAAACCGCCCATTGTAATCGTTCACCAGCGAGAAACGGACTTGGCCTCCCAGGCCGAGATCCGGATCGTGAGTTTCCAGCCAAGCTATGACAGTGCCAACCGGCAGGTCCTCAAGGACCTTCACATTGTAGCTGGATGGTATAAAGGCTGGAGAGCAATCGTTAATGTCGTCCAAAAAAACCTTCAGAGGCACAACGGAAAACTGCTGATGGCCACTCTCTGCTTTGTCCCTCGCCTCAATCTTCAGCGTGTAGTTTGCTTTTGCTTCCCGGTCTAGTTGATCTGACACATACACCATTCCTGTGGAACTGTTGATAGCAAACTGCTGGGTGTCTGTCAGTACTGAGTAAGTCACTTCACCATTAGATCCTAGGTCTTTATCTCTGGCTTCTACCTGGATAATCTCTGTACCAAGGCTTGTACTTTCCAAAATATTAACTGAATAACTGTCCTGTAAAAAAACAGGCTTGTTATCATTTGCATCCTCCACGGTGACAGTCAACAGTCTCCATGCAGATTTCTGTGGATTACCTAAATCATAAATTGTAATATTTAGAAGATAGAGCTCTGTTTTTTCACGGTCCAAGGGCATGAGAACATTAAGTATCCCCATCTCCATGTCAATGTTGAAACAACTATCCACATTACCATCAGAAATTGTATAAAGTACTCTTCCATTAAAGCCTGAGTCTGCATCATAGGCTTTTATCCTCAGAATGGTGGCACCAACTGGCAGATCCTCTGAGACTTTTACATCAGTAGGGAAGGATTTATCAAAATGTGGTGCCTGCCTGTTCACTGAGTAAAAATCGAGAAAACCATCCTCCAAATTCAGCTTCACATTTGCTTTTGCCTTTTTGAGTAATTTTTCTGCTAGCTTCTGAGCAACTCTGGTTTCTCTACAACTAAAGGTCTTTGAAGACACTTTCCCATGAACTACTGATATATTAACAAACATAGAATCGGCAAAGTTCTCTCCATCAGTTGCCGTTATCTTAAGCCCAAAATTGCTGTTCTTTATGCCAGAATTAACGAGAGATTTTTTAAGTTGCAGGACACCAGAGTCAGGATTTAAATAAAAAATGCCAAGTTCATTTCCAGAGATTATTTTGTACTTCACCAGCTCTAATTCATCTATGTCTATTGCAGAAACAGCAGTGATGTGACCACCAACAGGAAAATCAGAAGAAATCACTCCCTGACAGGCCACTTTTTCAAAGAGGGGTTTGTTATCATTGACATTGCCGATGTATATTGTGACATTCACCTCACTTTCATGGCGGTATGGAGAGCCCCAGTCAGAAGCTCTCACAACGAACCTGTAACTTTCTGGTGAGGATTCAAAATCCAGTTCTTCAGATGTGCTGATTACACCTGTAAACTGGTTTATTGTAAAAGGTAGCGAGTTCAGACTGGCAATGCTGTACGTTATGTATCCATTTTCTCCCCTATCTTTATCAACTGCTGAAACTGCCAAAACACTGGACCCCACAGGGACGCTTTCATTGACAAATGAGCTGTAGGAGAGCTGCTGAAACTCTGGAGTGTGATCATTGGCATCTTCTAACCTGACAGTAACCCGTGCTTTTAAGTCACCACCTTTGTTTGCATATACTTCTAATTCAAAGATTTCTTTCTCAATTACTTTCAAAGGACGAGCAGTAGTAATAAGGCCTGTGTTGGGATTGATCTTAAAGTACTCAGCATCTTCACTTGGAGATATTCTGTATTCCACACCCTGTGGCTCAGGCACCAGTTTAACTACTGCAACCACCACACCAGGAGGTGAAAATTCACTGATCAAAACATCATATTCTTCCTTTTCAAACTTCACAGGGATACTTTCTTTCTTGGGACTAGCAATGTGGACCAGTTTGACTGCAGAAAACTTCTGAGGAGATCCTTTGTCTTTCGCTTGGAGAGTCAGGTTATAACCATATGGAAAGTTGTCCCAGTCAATAGGTTTTCTTTCTTTGATTTTGTACTCATTCATCCATTTACCTTCTTTTGTCAGAAAAAACTGTTCCAGTGGATCTCCAGCAACAATAGAAACAGATTCTATTTCTCCATTGGCTCCTTCATCTAGATCATCAATGTTAACAATTGCATAGGTAGGTTCCCTGTCTGATGGGAAGGGAATATGAGTTACTACATTTATTGTTGGGGCATGTTCATTGATACGTTCAATGTGAACATAAAGCTTGGCAGTGCTGCTTACACCATTGTTTCCGTAAAGCTTCATCCCACGGTCCACTGCCAAAATCTCAAGATCGTATCTGTTTTTCTCATCGTAGTTTAACCGGCCACTTAAGCAGATAACACCACTGGTAGGATGAACTGAGAAGAGATCAACTTTGTTTTTGAAGTAATAATAAAATTCACCATTGGACCCAATATCCGCATCTGTTGCAGTCACCTGTGCAATGCTAGTCCTTAAAGGAGTGCTTTCTGCTATTGTGACAGAGTATGTCGTTGGGGAAAACAAAGGTCTTAGGTCGTTCATATCCAAAACCTGGATGTTCACTTTTGTCCATGCTTCCAAGTCCTCTCCTCTGACAGACCCTTTTACCATCAATAAATAGTTATCCTGGATTTCTCTGTTCAATATGGCAGAATTCCCACCTTTAGTCCGTATTCTGAGGAAGCAAAAGTCAGCAATGATGACTTCCTCTGCTTTAAAAAAACCCTCATCATCACCAGACACTATCCTGTACTTGATATCCCACGAGAGGTCAGCCAAGGTAATGCCCATCCTTGTCTGACTGTTGACATAGGTCCTGGCTGCAGAATTCTCGTACACTGTAGCATTGTAAGTGGAATGTGTGAAGTGAAAGCCAAGCGGGGCAGTCCCATGAACTACCTGGCAAATGGAGGCCAGGAACTTGACAATCAGAAGGGCAAGGAATGACGGAGGTAGCCGTGAGCCTGACCAGCGGCCCATATTCACCTCCATCACATCATTCTTTCACCCTGTGACAGAGAGAGAAAACAGGAACTAGTTGATCAAGAGATAAAACCTGTACTGTGAACTGACATGTCAAAATTACATATTAAATTTGTATTTAAAAATAAAGTCTGTGTAATATCTATTTACCATAGATCTATGGAGAACATAGCAGAAAGGGAGAACACTATACACCCAAAGACAACCACACCAGTTTTGGGGATTTTTACACGTGTGGAGGCAGTATGCATGCATGTGCACATACACGCAAATATATGTAACTATATATATATGCATGCATGTGCACTTAATATAAAAATCCTCTATGAGACCCCACCACATTTATATACATATGCACACAGTCCAGAATAATAAACACAGTGAAAAAATCATTCAAGTAAGTTTACACAAAAAGATGAACAACAGAGAAACTATTGTTTTTATTTATCAGTAGCTCCAATTAAGCCTAAATTTGTTTGTTTTCAGAGCATATTGGAAAACTCATTTTCAGTCCCAATGCCTGGAAAGGAGCCAGGATTTTTATATGTCTGTAGCACTGTCAAATGTTACCTTTTATTTTTTTTTTATGGGTAGTTAAGGATGTTTGATGAAATTTGAGCCACCAAGAACACGTATAAAAGTCACTACGCCGTCATTACTTTAAATACAAATACCTTCAGAAAAATCAAAATTAAGGAAGAATAATAGCTCATGAAATGCAACTGCATACACATATACATACACATACACACTTCCAGATACTGAAAAAAGGCAAGATAAAATGAAGAAAATAAAACTCCTAGATAAAGCTTCCATGTGAAGACTCAGGTTAAGAAAACAGCACAGCTGAGATAGCCCATACTTAGCTCTACTCTTGCATACGGAGCACAATGTACCTGTAATTATGGTCACTCCTTTTCCTCTGAAAGCCCTGGCTACCATACCATAAATGAGGGCACAGATGAAGGTTTTTTTGTTTTATGCCCAACAAATGCTGGGTACAATTACCATCCCAAACAAAGAAAGCTGAAGGCCCCCTTCCGGACTACTGTCTGTCCTGCTACCATTGGGCCACCTCAACCAGCAAAGACATAAATGAAGCCTTGCTCAGATGGACTGAAATCCAGATTACACATTTCCCTTTCTTAACTCAAAGCAGAATCTGGGTTCAAATAAGGCATACAGCTCCATCACTACTGGCCTGTCTTAATCCAATCAGTCCCACCCAAACCATTTCAAAGCACTGAGCACTTCTCTATTGATTTCAAAACTCTCATTATAAATGTAAATATTCAAATGCAATTAATAAGCAGCATTTGGGAAAGACTTGGAATACCTCCATACAGTGCTGTTGTGGAACAGCTCCAGTGCCTCACTTCGAGCACCTAAATTACGAGGTTAAATGAGAGTAACTGGAGACACTGGCTAAAGGTTGCTACAGAAGGCAGGATTCAGGTCCTGCTTCTAGTTTCCCACTGAAAAGAGAGGAAAGGAGCCTGAGGAAACCAGGCAGGTGCTTACAGTGAGGTAGTGTGAATAAGTTTCTTTGTTGCAGAGTACATACACTGCTACTTGCAAAAATCATAAAAACCCATTTTAAAAGGCAATTATTAAAAGACCCGCTGCAGACACATGTTCTCGTTGTCATTTAAAAGCTGCTTGAAAACACAGTTTTCTCCAAGCTAGAATACAGAGTGGAAAAGGATAGGAAAAGTTGCCAATAATGACAGAGGTTAATTTAAACTCCCAACACGCTTTCAACTTCCCCAAGAAGACTTATAAATTGCATGCAAGCTTTGGAATATGAATTCATGTTAGTTATCACCTCCAACATAACAGAATTACTATTCCAGTTTTACTACTAGCGACAATCAATTTATCACACCGATGTTGCAATGCCCACACATAACACTTAGCTTCCTGATCCCACAGTCTATATCCCACTGCTTAACCCATCAATCCGTTTGATCAGTTCTCCCAAGTGTTTGTCAATGCATTCATCTTTCAATACTTATTTTCACACGCATTTTTACGTTCTTCTCCTGCTTTTTCCCCTTATTTTCTTTTCTACTACATCAAAAGAAAGCCCAACCCACCAAATAAACAAACAAAAAGGAACTCTTGAAGAATGAAATAAAAATGCAAGACTGTATCACCTACTGAACCTGCATACCTCAGTAGTACGTAAACCCCCACAGAACTCCATGCGGCAGTTCCCTTTCTGAATATGCTCACTCAATTACTGTGCACATATCATGTGAGTACTATGACTGACAGTTCTCCAGTGTGCTTCGGGTACATAAGGTCTCCCCATGCTCTCTCTATGCTCAGGTTCACTCCTAGGAGACCCAGGATGGAATTTTTCTACTTCAGCTAGAAAAGATTATTTTATCGTTGTTGCCATTTCATTCAGTTAAAAGATCAGCAGTGGTACCTTATTTTACTGCACAACAAACATTCATCAGTTCAATCTGTCAGTGTGAAAATATCCAAGTCCCTTGTTTTGATGCGGTTTTATGTGATCACTTTTAGTACTGACACTAAAATCTGTTGCTTCAGACTAGTGTGGGAGATGATGCTAGTTCTATTTTATACATACGTATATATATATATGTACAATATACAATGCTGCCAAGGAAAAGCCAGAAAATGACAATGCGCAATTCTAAGGAGAGAAAGACAACTTATGAAAAAATAAAGAGCTGGACCTCTTCTGCAATGTGCCATTATTAAAACACTCAACAGACAAATCATTGTATTGTTCAATTTCACCAAGAACACTTCAGCATCCTTCTTCTATACTACAATACCAGCCCCTCCCCACTGATCAAAGAAAGTGGATTTTTGCTGGCTTACAATGGAGACTTATATTTCATATGACTTTTTTCACAACAATTCAGCAACTTCACACAAATTAATTTTCTTATTCTTTGGAGTAAGGAACTTAATTGTCTTATCCTATTTATGTCTCATGTGGTGGTCTAGTTTATCCTGTCCATGCCACAGTTCAGCCTGAGATGCTTTCTCTCCATTCTTCATGGTCATTAATATTGGCTTTCCAAGTCCACCATAACTGGAAATCAGTTTTTCTGAGAAAATCATCACTACCAAAAAATAATTATGTTAAACTTTACTTTCAGGTTAGCCATACCCAAGGTTACAGAGTCTGCTATGGCAGATAGGCAACAAAGTAGATATTTACAAGTTCTATGATTAGGTCAACCTAATGAAAATGTTGTGTATATCCAAGGCAAAAAAACATGACAACTTTATGCTCCCATTCCATTTATCTTTTTATTTTAACAAAAAGCCTAAGTGCTAAGACCTATCTCAAACACACTGCTGCAAATCCAGTCATGTCGATAGTCTACAAAGTTTTAGAGGTTCAGTGCAACCAGGGTCAGTCCTGCAACACTAAATTCATTTCACTTAGAAACAACATACGTATACGGGTGTGCGTGCTATTATATGCACGTTTTACTTATGTATACATATGCATACACAGACACACAGTTTGTGTATTTTTAGGTAGAATTTCATGGTTGGCACCGGAAAAACTGGACCTTCACATCAGGCAGCACTTTCAGTGTCTGATTTCATTTCAGATGCGGTATGAAGAGTTATAGCACTGTCCTCATTGAAGCTATTCATCTACCCATATATTTATATGGGTATCAACATTATATTAAAGTCCCCATAGATGAGCTATTAAACTGCCAGGGCTACCCAAGAATGTTTTATTCATTTGCTGAATTCCTTTCTTCTGGGATATTTGTTTTTAAGAGCTCGTAATACATACACAGTTAACAGACAGGAAATGTAATGAGATAGGTTAGAGAAACAAAGTACAAAGCAACCCATCGTAAATTAAGAGGCATTTCTTTAAAGGCACTTCTTGTCAAAAAATGTTGTGGTTTCAAGTGAAGAGAAAGGCTGTGATTACTTCTGCTTGATTTTAAAACATTTGGGCAGGAGAGCCACCAAAAAANAAGAACAAGGACTTCTGAGAGAAGAAATCTGTTCTACAGCAAGAGCTGAGAAAAAGATGACATAACTCCCTTCTAAATACCCAAGGAGGTGAAAAGATTACAAAATATAAGAGTCCAGAATCTTTTCATTCTATCTCTCATTAATACTCTGGCCTTGACATGGAAAGGAAGAAATGGAAAAATGGACCAGTGTGTCTTGATTTTTAATACTCTTTAAAATAAACTTGAACATTATGGAGAACTCCATAATTTCAGATTCAGTTCACCACTCAATTTTCTTTTGCTCCTTGAACAAAGACTAACTACATGACCCAAAGCTAGCAGAATAGCTGCAGGGACCTGTAGGTGGCTGGTGCTCCCTAGAGGAATTGAGAAAGGAATGAGCATCATTCCTTTTTCTCATCTTGGCTCTGGCAATCTTCAATCTGGGCTGCATCCAAACATAACACCCTACCAGACTGAGAAGGAAGATTCGAGTCCCAGGAACTGCCAGGACTCCTGCACACCAAAAACGCAGCTCTAACACAAATGCGCAGATATGAAACAAGAGCTATGTGATCCTTTGTTCGACTCCTTCTCTCTAGGCTAATTCTTTTAATTCCAAAAATCTCCACACTATAAAATACTTCAAAAATAAACCAGTACATATACCTCTTGGGTAAACAAGACTCAAAAGGTCTTTTATAGAATATAAGGTATACAGCAGGCAAACTTCTTCAGCAAGCAGGAGGAATAAGCTTTTAGCAGGCCACAGCAGGGGGGAAAAAATAAAGAGTTTTCTCCTCTCTCGCTACTTTCCTTCGAAGTCCAATTATACTCTGTAAGGATTCTTCCAGTTGACCACTAGGTAAATTAATTCAGGTAATGTGACCAGCTGATAAAAAACTATTTAAGACTTTCTAAAGGTCCTCTGAAAGAGAAGAGTGAAGAAGCTATCTGTGCTTTAACTTCCAGCTTCACCTATGAAGGGTGAAGAACTCAGTGAAGCTCTTATGTAGAAGGTCCTCTGGGTTGTGAGGTGGAAAAAACAGTTTCTCAACTTCAAATGATAAATTCCTGAGAGTCAAGGTATCTATCCATCTGTGTGTATGAGAAAAATGGATTTTCACCTTGATTAATATTTCTCCTGGAGAAACTGAGAAAGGGAGGACGCCTCTGCAAACAGGACAGGAGTGATGACTTCATGTTATGGGAAAATACTACAATTTGAAATTGTTACTGCTTTCTCAGGGGAGTTGTCACAATTATCTTTCAAAGGGAAGCTATTTAAATTTTATCAAATAAGAATCTTTACAGAAAGAAAAGGTATATTTGAAAATGGAAAGTTATTTTTTTAGGAGGCAGAACAATAACATCACATGCACATGAAATCTGAAGAGTATGTAGTGAAGTCATGTAGCGGGAAGAAAAGTTCTTGATTTCTCTGGAAATGACCTCAATCTTGAAAGTAACTCTTCCCTTTCACTCAAACATCAACACCCAACACTGACAGCAGCCAATCTACTCTTATGGTCTAATCATGAGAACACAAAACCTACAAGCTAGTCACACAGGCAAATCCATGCACGAAACCTCTTATTCTCAGTGCTCTTTTCTATCAGCAGCAGCACAAAAACGTCTGGGTGATCAGGCCATGAGGACCTACAAAAAGGGTGCAATGAAGATTGCACAACACCGTGACTGATTTGCAGTTGTCACCTGTTTAAGGTTTCCATCAGTGATAGAAAAAAATGTTTTTCACAATCCGTTCTCAGTATCCCAACCAAGAGGGAGAGCCCATGTATGTCAGTGCCCTCTCTCGGAAGCAGTTTCTCCCATAGCACAGAACTACTGAAAACTCTTCCGAACTCATTAAAATTAATCTTAAAGCACACAGAAGATACCAATTTAGGAGTTTAAAGACCAGTGTGTCATTCTACCAGCAAAGCTCAGGCACAGGCTACAGACAGACACGGACTTCATACTCTCCTCTTATTACACAAGCAAAACCACTAGCATGTTGTTAAATTCATAGTGAATAAAGGATAAAACCATGTTTAAACAACACTTCTTCTAGCCAGACAACTTCCTTGCACTCCACAATAATTCACACAGCTAGGAAAGCACACAGTGTGACTCCTGGAGATGGTCCTGTGCAAAGCTGGGAGCTGGACTTGATGATCCTCGTATATTCAAGGCATATTCGGTGATTCCGTGATTCTGTGAAAGGCTAACAATTTACCGGCCAGGAAAAGAAATCAGAGTATAGAATAAGAATTTAGAATTTGTACCATACAGAAATGAATTAAAGATGTGTTTTCAAGTCTAGGCAGAAGGGGGAAAAAAAGCCTTACTAACACTGACAGATTTACAACAGGGGATATATTCATGAAGCTACCTGCTCCCCGATGAGCACAAAGATCTGCTTTTCCATACATATGATTATATCATGATGTGTTTATCCCAAAACGAGAAGATGAAGACAAAATGATCATTTCTGCAGAGTAAGCCCTTGCAAGAGACAGCGCTATAAATCCTAACCTTTCTCAGAGCTGCAAATCCTCCTGCTGCCTGCATGTCATTCCACACAGGAGAAAGGCCACTCAGCATGTAGCAAGTGTAATTCAGGCCGCCCCGAGGAAGTGAAGATATAGCCACCCAGCCATATGTTATGAATAACTTTGCTTTGCTAGCAGGTGCTGGGGATTTTTTCCATACAACACCAATTTTTGCCAAGTATCAGTTCATCAGTAAATGCTTCCATTTGTGAGCAGGAATCAGGCATCATTTGTCTTCCCAAGGATAGGGTGCAAAGGGTCTGTTGAACTCTCCCTTTCCCCTCAAGGATGAAATGTGGCTTGGGGAAATAGTAGTGGGGAGAGGGGAGGAATAATTTGCCACCATGTGAGATCTGTCAGAAGTGAATTCCTGGGAGCCACCTTACAAGGGATTTGAGCTTGTCCGTTGGTGGTCTTTCCCCAGGGAAACAAAGGCTGATAGCCTGTTTTCATGCCTTGTGTATCTCAAATCCCCCCAGGCTCCTGCTTCTTAATCAGTGTAAAATGGGGGTGCGTTGGGGCAGTTTTAAAATGAGACAGCTATTTTTGTGGGGGCTTTCTTATGAAACACAATGTCATTTCTTGCTTATTTGGCCTTTTTCTTTTCTTCTGCCTTAGGTTTCACTCACTTTGACCCCCATCCAAGGATCCCTGACTTGAAAGCACTTTCAAGGTGCAATGTCAGCATCAAAAATACAGCACTGGTGAGTCTCACTCCTGTCACTGTTGCTCTTTCCCCAGGTCTCCCTTCACCACACATGACTTTGCATCCCATCCCAAACAGCTGGCTCTTTACTGAGCTGCACCTCTGATCCTCAGGGAAAAGAGCTCTGCTTACACCTCCAGAGACTGCTGAGGACCAGGAGCAGGACCACAGCCCTGCCATGGAGCACCTTCCAACTGCATACAGTAGGACCTGAGCAGTGATTCCACTAGGCCCTTTGCAAACCTTACTATAATGCAAGTAATAAATACAATTGAGACCAGAGAGGATTTTGTACAAAACCCTGGAGCAATCTGAATCTTGACTTTTTACAATACCTGGTGAAACACAGCAACGACACGAGCACTTTGAGAGCTGCAGTGCAGCACCAATGTGAATGTGATAGCTCTGCAGCCAAAAAAAGCAGCTTCCACATTTCCCACACGAGGCTCAGCTCCCACCCTGCATTCTCTCCCGTGGTTGTTTTCCTGCAAACTCACTCCTGCTAGTCCCAGCTGCTGCCAGTTGCTGCCTCTAGTCCGCTCTGTGTTTGGGACACTGCACATACTCCTTCTGACAGCTTGCATAGGCTTGTATAAACTATCCGGATACAGTTTACAGTAAGAAAGAAGTCTGTGAGATTTACAACTACTGTTTCCAGGGCCATAATAGGTATGTAGGTATAAGGACTGCAGTAAGCTGTTACTCTCAGAGAAAAAAACCACTATATATCTCCCTCAGACACCCTGTGTGTGGAGGTAGGGCAGCTCAAATGGTCTAAACCTTTATATATGGGCACACGGAGGGTGATTGAAAAAGGAGACACATATACAAAAGCTTCTTTGTAGTTGACAGTTCCATGTAAAACACACAACATAAAATGGAGATTAAGGCAAAAGACTGTCAGGTTGGACTAGGTCATGTATAAAAGTCCCATCCAACACAAACCATTCCATGATTATGTGATTATGAGATGCCAAACCAGAAATAATGACAGCCCAGTAAAGACTTTACAAAGAGATTGTGGGATAAAGCATTTTACTCCATGCCAAAGAAGACATATGCATGCATTCAGGTGCCATTAAGAAAAAATAAAAACAACACAATTAAACAGAACAACCATTTGAAAAATAGCTAAATCATATTATTCTAGAGAGGAAGAAAAACAAAATCCTTTCTTGAGGAAAGAAACTGTATTATTTCTTTCACAATGCTATTTTTCTTCAAGAAAGCTGTGACATACAGCAATAGATAGAGATCATGATAGAAGTGCAAGGAGCAAATATTTTGATTGAGATTCTCAACAAGCTTGAGATTTGAGAACGAAACCTAGATTTAGCAGTGAACATTTTTCTTTCAATAGGGCAGGAGTCTGCAGATCGCTGGCACTTGCTGCTCTGTTGCAGGCATAACACGAAGCTGCTTCTGGAGCAACACACTGGAGTTGTCTACAACCAACCAGAGATATCTACATGGGTCTGACTTCCAGGTACTGCAGAGCAACCATCTTTTTGAAATCCATCTCCCCAAAAACTGTCCCCCCATTGCCCTCTGATGAAGGAGACTCTGAAAACCTGGATGAACTGCAAGCCCACAACTGTCAACAAAAAACTCAAAAAAACCAAAAGGATTGTTGATATATACAGTGTTTGCTTTCCAAATTCTCCTGAAAAAAACACAGAAAGGTTGCCATTTGTTCAAACAGGCAGTGTTTAGAGAAAGGACTGCTGCCATTGCTTTTTAAAATTACATCCAGCTCAGGCCACAGTAGTTGGTTAACCTAAGTAAGAAGCAACACACAACTACCTCAGTTCAAATAAATCACATGATCTCTAAGATACAGTGGAATACACACTGCAGACATCATGAGGGAAATAAAAAAGTAGATGGAGTCAGCTTTACACCTAGCAGTTCTGATAGAAACCCAGAAATTTCCTTTACAGCCCATCTGTTAAGGCCTAATCACTGCAAGGAGGAATGCTCACCCAACAAAGCTGGCCTTGGACTGCTACTTGCATTAGAAATGCCCAAAGCCATACAAGGTGCTAAATCCAATTGTTTTGATGGAGATGTAATGACATGCCATTTTTGAGGCACACAAGCGAAGTGCTTGTGGCACTCAGAGAAACAGACCTGTCTTGGCTTCATGGAAGAACCTCTGGTATCATGTTTGGTGCCACCTCCACCAGTTACTCATGACCCACCGAGCAGCCACCGAGGCAAAGGCACAGCACTGGAAATCTTCTGCATGCTGAAACTCCCACTGCGTCCAAACATGTTACCCATAGTGAAACCATGATTCATCCCCCCTCCAGTGTTCTGCTCATGAACAGATATTTGAGATGGTAACTATTTTTTAGCTAATCATACATTAACTCAAACCACCACAACTTCAGCTTTCCAACTCAGCCAGTTCAGTCACCGCAGCTAGGAGTCCCTCAAAGCCTGTTGCATGTTTGGAAAGGTTCAACTTTGCAGGCACAGCCCAATTAGGAGCTCCACAGAGCAGAGATCACTATTTAAAGCTGAACTGTTCGCTTTTGTTTATTTATAGTAAAACCATTAATTGCTAATCACATATTTGTTTGCTGGAAAGCCAATGCTCCAAAATAAACACCAAGTTTAAAGACTGTTCCCAGAACACTGAATGGTATCAGGAACAGTGCTAAAAATGTAAATCAGAAACATCAAAACACATCAGGACTTCAACTGGAGGAACAAACAACTCATTATTTCTGTGCCAGAAAAGAGGTTACCCATAAGCCGCCAGTTACCCACACAGTCATCTACAGTCCAGCAGTCTTTTTATGTCCTGAAGAATAACAGACACCATGGCAGAGTATCTGTTGAAAATATCTTCATGGCAATCAGCATACGCTAGATTAAACGAGGTATCTCCTAATACAGAGCTTTGATAATCACCTTGGAAAAGTGCCTTCAAAATATTTGGCATTAGAGGCAGAACCTCAGAAAGAGTATACTCTCATTTATGAGCCAGTTTCATATGTCAAAATCATACAAAATTAAAAAAAAAAAAAAGGGAAGGAATAAGAAGCTGGATTTTCTTTCAGGTCTCTTCATTAACAGAGCTCCATTCCTCTCTCAGGAGAAGCATGCACCTCAAATAAACGAGTCCAGCACGTAGGACCAGGGTAAAACAGCCTTACAGAGTTATGCCCTTTCTCCAAGAAGGGTGCTTTAACCAAGCACAGCAATCCAGGCTTCGTGGAAAGCTTCACCACCAGTCACACTGGGAAGCAGGAAAAACTCTATGGCAGACTGCTACCTACCTCCTGAAATCCTTATGAGTATTGGACTTCTCTGCAGCATGCACATCCACTGGCTGTCAGAAAGGTTTCGACAGCAAAGTGCCTCCACCTGTCTTGGCAGCACTGCCCTCAAGGTCCCTGATTTTCGTGCATACTTGAAGGTCAGGTAAGAGTGCACAGTCCATTTCCAGATTAGGAAACAGGCACTGCATCTTAAGACCTTGCTCCAGGTTACACGGGAGACCCCCCTACATCCTTCAGCTGACAGCTCTTGCTGCCTTGCTATGCTGCCCTTGCTATCTGCACAATCTAGGGCAGGAACATTTTCGTACAAAACAATACTCACCAGCATTACTGGCCTAAGTTTCTAGAACAGAGGTTCATACAGTCCTGTTTCTCAACACCACTGTGGTGGCTGCCATTTAAATCTCATTATTTATTCAAAGGTCAGGAGTTTGGGTTCTTTAAAATTACACCTAGGTCTTGCAAAGTTAATTGGACACGGATCATGAAATGGAGACCAGTAAGGCAGGGGTAACACTAATAATAATAGTATCAGCAAAGACAACATCAAAACCAATGTTATTCCTCCATTATTTTGTTGAAAATGGCAGCCACTAAGGAAGAATAGCCACATCTCAAAGCCTCACCCTTCTCCAGTTGCCCTCCTGGAGTGAGGATCATCTGCAGCAAAGGGTCAGGTTGCAAAGCCTGCACTCTCAAATCCTGGGCAGAATGCAAACACCACATGCACACCAAACACGTGTTTGGATAAATCACAGAAACACACAAGGCACAGTCCCTCTGACCATGCATTCATCATGTCTCCTTCCCTGACACCAATTTTCTGCCAGTCTCCTTGGTCTGGACTTCTCCCTGCCTGCTGGGAGCCCATGCTGTGGTAGTGCCACACCAACTCCCTGAAGACCAAGGTAAATCTTCCTAAAGGAGCCACTCTGCCCCGTACAAATTTGACTAGCAGAGAAGTTGCTAGCAAAGTGGCCACCTCACATCACACAAATGCTGAACATCCAGCCTAGCACTCACCAAGAAACGGGACACATCGCTTGCTCCCGCAACACAGAAAGTCACTGGCTCTGCACCTTCTGTTTGTGCACCAGGTGAAGAAGAAGCAGTGCTGCAGAACCCATATCCTCCCACCAATTCCCTCAATATCCAGGCATGGATGTGCCAAGGTGCTCCACCACTTCTGCCTTGTGCCAAATGTGCTGCAATGGTGTGCAGCTCCCAGGAGCTGCCTTACGCAAAGGCACATGGATGCTCCCTCTTAGAACAGCTCGCGGAAGAAAACTCCTACCACATGGCTCCTGGCCACACACTCACCATTTTTTCAGCTTTTTCCTTCTGACAAGAGAAAGGGGAAGCTGCTTAGCTGAAATAAAAAGAACTCCAGCCTAAATAACTCTTAATTCATGTCCAGTGAGGCTCACTGCTGCTGAATTTGACCTCAGTGGAAAATAAAGTCTGACACAGAAAGGCACTACTTCTATATAGCTCTTCCTCAGGCTCCACCATGCACTGATTGCAAGTCAGCTGCCATTTCAACCTGAACCCTGCAAATCATCCAAAAGGTAGCGGGGGGGGGGGAAGTTGTTTCAGAAAACATCATGTCAAAGACCAAAATCACCAGGAATAACCTTGACTGTTTCCTATGCTTTTTTAAGATGAAAATATGTAATTAGAAGAAAAAGTGTTATAAAGGAGCAATGCATCAGCTTACAAAAGCATATCTAGCAATATCACAAATCCACAGAGAAACGGGGAAAAAGTGGCATGTCTCACTTCTGAAACTATTATGGATAAGGACAAAATGTCTGCGTATGTAATACAGTTCTATGCCACTTTGACAAGACTGCCAGTAGCTTTAGGTATCCAAAAGCCACCATGAGGAGAATGGTGCAATAAAACTGAGTTTACTGTAAAAGAGCCATCTCACATGCATCCCTAGAATTTATCTTCAAATGTTACTTTATTAAATTCTGTATTCTGTGGCTTTTTGAAAAATGCTTTTACTTTATTAAATGAACTATACAATATATTGTTTCTCTGAAGAAAAGGCACCAGTAGGAATATAAAGTAGCTGTTTTAGCCCTAAAAAAACCAACAAGATTGTGAACGTTGAAACAGCTCTCGGTAAGTGAGCACACTTCTAGCATGAGTGGGGGTGTTCACACACACAAGTACAGCCCATTTCATCATGCTCAGCTGCCCTCATACCTCATGTAACTACACAGCCTGTGACAGTTACAGACGTTTCAGAGCTTAAATCCTTGTTGCTGTGTTTCCAGGGGATATCCCAAGGTCCAGTGAGGTCTCAAAGAACACAAACCCATTAATTCTTTTCTTGACATGCAAAACCATCGCTCCCAAAGAGACATTCCTCAAATGCATATGAAAGCATCCTCTGCAGCCAGTGGAACAAGCGGATGTACTGAAAGCCGTGGAGGTAACACACACAGAGCTTTCATGCTCATCTGCAGGATCAGCGAAGGGCCACGACACACGGTACGTCAGCATGTGAAACCTGGGCACCACAGCCTGATGCTCCTACCAGCTTCTTTCCCAGGGCTTCAGAAACTCTGCACAACTAAACCAAATTATATTCAGGCATAATCCTTTCATGCCACAGCTTGGTGATCACTTTACTGCACAATAAGCCACCATGGCCACCAAAGCAGCTGTCCCAGGCTCAACTTTCCTCCTTTGTCCTGGTTGGGGGTTTTTGTGGAGGAATTTTTTTGTGGGTGTTTTTTTTTTTGTTTGTTTGTTTTTTAATTTTTTTGTTGATTTTGTTCTCAGAGTGGGCTGAGCTGCCCTATTGCAAATATGCCTGTGAACAAAAGCGAGGGAGGGAGAAGGGAATGGCTGCCTGGGGCAGGCTGGAGGGATCCTTTCCATGTCCATGGCAGCTCAAACTGTTTGTTAAACAACAGCCGGAGTTGAGGCAACCAAGATGGTGTGTAAAGAGCAGAAAGTACCTTAGAGAAACATACTGAGCAAAATCAAAATACCCAAGTCTTAAATAGGCACATGAAGTATTTAAATGCTTTCACACCCATAACAAATTTTGTTTACTGCCCAGCATTTAAACAGCTTTTTCTTTACTATTGTAAGATTCTTCCCAAACAGTGTGAATTTGACGTTTCAATGAATAGTAGCACTTCAACTCCTATTTACAACCCATTCAGTGACATAATTCCCAAAACAGCATTCAGGATTTCTAGACTTTAAGAAATAAAACCTGTTCTTGGCTCAAAAGAAGTTGTGCAAATTAGCTGACAAGAATCACTTCCTTTTGTTCTTCCGCTCTGATATAGAAGATTAAAGGAAAAAGAGAGTAATATGAAAAACTTTTATTAAAACCATTAGAACCATGAAGCATTGTTAACGTCCCTCTTGTAATTATATGCAAAATGTTCAGTATCCAAGGAAACAGTGCAGTAATGAAGTTGGAGACTACTGTATAAATGCACCTTTTAAATCACCACCAAGAATGTCTATTCCAGAGGGACTGGCCAGTTTATTAGTGTGTGACACCCTGATCGCTTAGACATGCTACAGCTTAAAAACAAAAAGCTAACAAGCTACTTTCACATAAAGGGCCCTTTTGTTTGCCGTGTCTGAACAGCCCCTTCTTAGCATCTAGTTACACAGTTCCTCTGCAGAGTTGGAGATTTCTCTAAGCCCATGTTCACCTTCATGGGAGTTGTTCAGTAATGATGGGCACTAATTAAACTGCATAACCAACAACAAATGAAGCAGAGGAGATGTCCTCTGCTCCAACTTCTCAGCAAACTGAAATGTGCAATAGGAAAAATACTGAAATTGTGTTCCTCTCCAGAGACTGTTGGGCTGAAATCCATTTCATTAGCACCAAGCACTAACACTTACTGACTCATGCCCACATTACTAAAATTAATCAAAAAAATGAACACTTGTGCTTCAATATCCACAGCTCACACTGAGGGATGCCTCCTATGAAGACAGGCAGGTCTACAGTAAGGAAGCCAATGCAAAATTAGCTCCTGCTTTTTGGTGTTAGCACATAGATCATCGCAACAAACCCCTGGGGTTTAGGCTCAATTTCAGCAAGCATTCATTTAGTCTCCTGATTCCTGTTAAAGTCAATGCCCTCCCCCTCCCCGCCACAAGTGAATATAAAGCAGTTCCACCAGGTTCAAGCACTCTGTCATGCTGAGGATGAACTTTGGTATTCTTCCCTTCCCATATGTATGACAGTTTATAGGAGCACATACCTCAACATCCCTGCTTCTTCAGATGCCCCTGTAATCTTTCTCTGTGACCTTTACATTCCCGTTGGCTTATTCTTTTCCATGACTGTAACAGCCTTTATATAAGTAGATAGCCTAAACTACACACAAGTGTTTCCACTATGGCCTCAGGCAAAGATAGCCAAGTACTAGAATAACTTGACTGCCAGCTCCTTCCTGATGACCCATACAGTCATGAACTTTGTGGCTGTCTTGAATGCTTTCAGGTACGCTGATTAGGTGAAAAAGGCTCCATCACCTTCATGCTGCCTCCTCTTCTGTTCCTTTTCTCATCAGTTTTCACAAACTTTACTCATTTTTTGCTATAACCATTACTGTCTCTGTCAGATCTGAAGGCAACTTGCTCTTCTCTTTCCCCTCACGTTGCTTTGTGGGGCTCTTGTATCATTGAAAGAATATTCATATTTTCAGCAAATTCTGTCACTTTTCTTACACCTCCCCTCTGCCAGACTGTGTGGGGCTGATCTTGTTTTTTGGGGGCTGATCCTGTTTTTTTACCACCACAAACAGCTTTCTCTCCTGGAACACCTCACTGCTTTGTCGAGCTGCTTTCTCTCCTCAAGCAACAAAGCTCACTTTCACACAACACAATAACTGATCTTGCCCAATTAACCTCTTTAACTGGCTCCTATGCCTAAAATGTTTTCTTAGAAGGTCATAGAAATTAGGGCCATAGCTTTCACTAGTCCTTTTCTCTCTCTCTTTGCCAGTATATCCAAGTTGTACTGCACGCCCCAATGGCAATTTCTGCATTGTATCAGTATACTTGCAGATCTGGCTTATAGGACAATAATTATATGACGGTCCTAGAGACCTCAACTTTGATTTCTTTCTTTAAACACCCGCTATAGTTTCATAAATGAGTTAGCAGAGTGGCTAAACCTTTATTTTCTAAAAGCATTTTCATGTACTCTTGTACTTGAAACAATTGTGCACTCAAAGCGGTTAAGTGAATGAACTTTCTCATTTCCACTCAATTTTACTGTATGACCAGCTCATCCACTTCACCAGCACTGGATTTTTTCCCTATGATGAACAGCCACCACAGCAGTAACCTTAAGAGTATCAATCCCTTCTCAAAAGCCACATCAAAGATATTACTAGAAACTCTACACCAATGAAATCAGAACCAAACAATGGTCAAAATCTGTCAGCATTGTGAGAACTTGTACACCTTTGTCAGGCACTTTCTGTTTAATGTAAAATGATACTCAAGAAGTTACAATTACAACTAAGGTAGCTTAATTCAGGAAAGTCAGTCCAGAAGGGCAAGGAGACATTTCAATAACTTGTCAAGATGAGGCTGCTTAGGCAGACTCACTAAGAACTCACCAGCAAGGAAATCTTGAAGGGATTTGAATTAATTTGATTTCTAATCGTCAGATGCTGGATGCAAAATTGCAATTATTAACTCCCTCCACAAAATTCACTATCAAAAGAGTAGCTCCCCCAATCAAGTAACCAGCAGCCTCATTTTCAGAGATACCTGGCATCTATAGCTCAATTCAACAGGAACGTCACTGATCACTACTATGAGAAACTTGAGCTCTTCACCTCTTTCTGTTTTAGCTTACTTATTGTGGTTTATGCTTCTCTGCCTGACATGAACATGATGAGGTTCAATTAGCTTTGGCCTGTAAAACACACTGAGATACCCTGGAAAAGCTGTGTATCCATACACATCAGAATCCCTGCAAGATAATTTTCTTGGCATCCTCAGAGGACCCAGCAACCAAAGGACAACTCCAAAGGCAAGGTACTTGAAGCACTGAACTGTCTGAAATTCCAATCTGTAGCTTGAAGATCAGAAATTCCAGGGCCAGTATTTGATGCAACATACAGTGAAACTGATGTGAGAGTTAAGAGCAGTTTTACAGAAAAGTGCTGGCAAAAACATTATCATCAGCGCTTTCAGCATAAATAAAGCAAGTAAAATAAAAACAAAACCAATCCAACCTTAAAATGGAAATTAGGAGAAAAAATGGAAATTGACAATACTAACAAAAAGCATCATGTGGGTTTTTTAAATATCCCAAACAGCTTAAAGTTGCCCAGGCTCCCGTGTTCATTAAGTGTTCAGGACACAGATTTATTTATTTATTGCTTAGAAAAGAATTCCCAGCTCAGAGGCTTCCCAAAGAACAACCCTCCCCAGTTCTGCATGGCCACCTCCGCCAACTTGCCCTGCCATTTCTTATTCTAATGCTAATGCAGTTCAAACAACCCAACCCTGCATTTTTTATCTACGCAATAAGCCTATCTTTGGGTCACTCAGTTGTGTCAGTTTAAAGCACAACATTCCCACAGAGAAAAAAACTGATCATTTTATTTATTTCTGGGGATAGGGAAAACAGAAGAAAAGAAACTCATTTACAAAAGTGCTTTTTGTGTTTGTGGTGCCTAATTGAAGCCTCACTGAAATCTGCGTGAATTCAAACAGCATTTGAACCCCAAGAAACAACAAATTTTAATCAAGATTTGCACAGCTGTCTTAAAGACAGGGTACCCTGAAAATACCTGACCATGCACAGGCCTATCACATTATATAATTATATATACTATTAGGTCTTACTCAAAATTGCTGGAATAAAGGCCAAGATCCCATTGAACTCTGTGGGTTTCAGATCTCTTTCTTTTGTAAAATAAGCCTGGATTCTGCTACTCCAGCTTTCACAAGCATCTGCACAGGGATACTCTCAGGGCTTCTCATAAGAGGGAAAAATTGTGAAGTTGAAGCCATCCATGAAAGGTACTGGATTTATTCCAGATGTGGAACTGTTTTTAATTAATTTGGAAGCATTTGAAGTATTCACTCATTAAATTCGCTTTGCATTTCACACAAGTAAGTGAGCAAGAAAACCCAAAATTAAAGCCAAAATCATAATTTCTTATTAAAAAGACTCCGACACCACTTTTAGCAAAATTAGACTCAGATGAAGAGTTACTGCACTGCCATAACATACCACAACAATATACAAAGCACACCATCCCTGCACTGCCCACCCATCCCTAGGCAGCCTCACCTTGACCTGGAGGGCTCATGGGTTGGGAGCTCTCCTGTCTTCACACAGGCATCTCCCACCATGCTCATCCCCATCACCCAAAGCAATCCTTTAAGTTCAAGATACCTGTCCTCTACAGAGAACTAAAACAACTTATGGTAAATCTATATGCCAAATCATCACTTCTGGTAAAAAAAAATAAATCACAGAACACGTTGAGCTGGAAGGGTCTGACAAGGATCACTGAGCGCAGCTCCCAGCCCTGCACAGGACCACCCCAAGGGTCGCACCATGTGCCTGAGAGCCTTCTCCAAACGCTTCTTCAGTTCAGGAAGGCTCAGTGCTGTGATTACTGCCCTGCTGTCCCAGTATCCAGCCGCCCTCTGGGTGAAGAACCTTTTCCCAACATCCAACCTACGCCTCCCCTGACACAACTTCAGGCCATTCCAGGTCCTGTCCCTGGCACAGAGAAGGGACCGGTTCCTGTTCCTGCTCTTCCCCTCGAGAGGAAGCTCCGCGGGGTCTGCGCTCAGCCTCCTCTGCCCCAGGCTGCAGCCGGGCAAGAGGGATGCTCTGCACAGCAACGCTCGGGCAGGTCCACACGCACAAACCCACAGACCTGCCCAGCGCAGATGCAGCACTTGTGCCACACCTAAACTTGGTCCGGGATGCCACTCGCCCCACAGGCTGGATGTTCCCTGAGAGCGAACACGCAAGCGCCGCTGGATGTTCCCCGCATCCTGAGCATCCCGGCGAGGCCGGCTACGTCCCATCCTCTGCTCCGGGCAAACCCATGTGCAGAGCAGCCGGTGCCGGGTTCTCCCAGCCCGGAGTCAGGCACTGGGATATCGCAGCTCTCGCCTCCCCTCTAGTGGCTGACCCGCCGCCGCCCGCGGCCACGGAAGGGCTGCACGGAGCTTGTGTCCGGCCAAAACCTCCCTCCCCAACGCGAGATGCTCTTTCTCCGCACCCGGGCTCAGTGTTCGGCCACACTGGGACACTGCTGCACAGGGAAATCGCACACGGCGCAGCTGAGCACACCTGGGCGGAAAGCACAGCCCTTCTGCTTCCATGGAAGCCCAGGACTCCCGAGTTGGAGGCGAGGTGAGCAAAACTGCCACATCGTGTGAAGAATCGTGGCTAAGTTTGGAACAGAGTTAGTTATATGTTTAATTATTTCTCAGAGATCAAAAAGAATCGGATAGTTGGTGGCTGCAAAACACTCAAAACTTTTCCTTCCCAAAGACAAAGTTTTATA
Organism: Formicarius rufipectus; assembly: GCA_013399695.1. Classification (NCBI taxonomy): domain Eukaryota; kingdom Metazoa; phylum Chordata; class Aves; order Passeriformes; family Formicariidae; genus Formicarius; species Formicarius rufipectus. Next base: position 227,616 of record VXAU01003502.1, on the reverse strand, counting down.
TTGGGCAGCAACGGTTCTGTCACCAAGGCTCACAATAAATTCCAGTGATCACCGGACAGGTCAGTTTCTCAGGAATGTCAATTTTACCAAGTGCTACTGAACTGTGTGTGATGCTCTCCTCTTCACAACAAGCATATAAACATTAAAAAACCTCAAAACCTCTAAACCTCACATTTCTTCCAAGTAATCTATTTTCTTTTTCTTTTTTTTTTTTTCTCTTAGAAAGCTAAGCAGGAACATTCCAGTTTCTTTCCTTTGGTTGCCAGTGCTAAAATATGCTAACAGCATTAAGGCAAGGGACAACTTGAAGAGCTCACAATCTGTATTCAGCATAATTAGCAGATGCCAATTTAACTTATTACTGCTTCTTCCTTTCTATATTATAAAAAGGATGTCAATGAAAACCTGTTATCTAAATGACTATTTTCTCAGTGCTGATAGAAAGCAACAATCATGGGAAAATAGAGTCACAGAGCATGTGTTAGGAAATACCTGATTTTGAAATGACATTATAAAGAGCTACATTAAAGAAAGAAATTAATGCCTGCAGACAGGACTTTTCTCTCCTTCACACTTTGTATTTTTACACTGGTTTAGAAGTAATTACATATTTGGTGGCATTCCTGATTATTCAAATAAGCAATGCAACTTTCCAGGTAAAGTGATACCATTAAATGAGGTTGCTGAACTGTCTCAGCTACTGATTATTGCAAAGCATGAGAAATCAGCCCATTAAAGATGCGTTTTCCATGCAAAGAACTAACAGGTAAGAATTAAGAACACAAATACCTGAGGAAGAAAGCAAATCAAGCCCTAAAAATAAGCCTAATCCAAAACAGCAAATAATGGATTGTCTCACAGCTAAGGGGACAGTCACAGAGAGCACCTTCTTCTGCCTGCAAAGCAGAAACACATTAACACATTTTATAAAACAATGCCCTCTTGAACTACGAGGCTGTTGAAAGATGTATCCAGCACACACGCACAAAAAAGGCAGTGCGCACCAAGGTTATGGATGAAACAGGTTTTGAACACATAAGTGATATAATGATCCAGTCCAGGCATCATTTACTACTACTTCTGCTTGGTGATGATGCCTTCCTGCTTACAATTCTGCGTATTACAATGCAGTGAAAAAAAAAAGAAATGGTTTAATAAACTATCTTCTGACTCTCAGGCTAAGTTGAAGTGCCTTGTAAGGCTATGCTTCTCCACAGCTTTAATCGATTTCAGCTATAACTTCGTTTGCTATGCCTAACAGACAGTGTAAACTTCACCCTTCCCAAGAATTAAGAAGAAAATAACATTTCATACTCCCCCACAAGCAGCGTATGGAAAGCACAAAACAGAACCGCTGCACACATACCCCCCAATTAAATTGGTCTCTGTGGAAACTAATAACTTTCCACAGTATGCAACTGTAATCCAAGTAATAATTTTAAACAGCCATAAGCTGCAGTGTGCTGAACTAAGGCATTCTTACCTTGTGAAGAGTGCTTGAAGACATTTAGTTACAGTAAAAGAGGAGAATGTGCATATTGCCAAGTATTTCCCATGCAGAGGGGCTATGCTTTACCCCACATATGCGCACGCACACACAAACTGGGTGCGTGTGCTTCCTAGGTAGAGAAAGAGGACCAGAAAAGATAGGCAGCTGCAATAATGCCCTGGCTTTATGTCTCAATCAGTAGCAAGCTAAGCTGGAGGAACCATTTGAGATGAAAAGGGAAACAATTCCAAGAAACAAGATTTTTTTTTTCCCCTCCACTGGATGCAAAGAGCTTTGCTTGGGTGACCTATAATACCTTAACACAAAAATCTTCACAACCCACCTCCCTCCTGAGCCAGTGAGTTGCACATGTCAAATGACACTGCACAAACAATGCACAAAGACTTAAACAAAATATTAAAGCATCCCTTACCTTTTAGTCAGAATAAGTGACAGATAACAGTGATGAGAAACTCAGTTGGCACAGTTCCCGCACGTATTTCTCTGTGGACTCCTTTTTAGTGGTCCCAAAAGCACTGAACATAAAAAACCTCCAGCCTCCCTGCTTCATTCTTCAGCAACAGAGATACATGCTGTCACGGTAACGCAAAAAAAAGCAAAAAGAACTATAGATCTTAGTTTTTAAAGCCTTTGTGCTTATAGGGAAGAAAAAGAGGGAGTGGAGAAAAGAAGGAACAGAGCAAACACTTTTTCTAAGAGAAATGTGGTCTTGGATGTAGAAGTAACCACAACACAGAAGCATTCAGTTTGAATTTCCCTGTTTGCAAGTTCCTTGGGAAAAATAAGAAAAAAAATTTTCGATCTTTAGGGGAAAAAAAATCAAATGCATGGATGGGGGGAAGGGAGAGGAGGAGGGTACTGCTCCTATGTGACATACATATGGAATGAGCATTAGAACAATGCTGACAGGACAGCTAAGCAACTGCACTCTGGGGCAGCAGTTTTCAAAGCAGAGCTTTTGCAGCTTTGCAGAAAGGAGAGGAAAACAATAATCAAAAATAAAAGCCCTCCGCAAAGGGGGAAAAAAAAGAAAAAGGAAGGAAAAAGAAAAGAGCTATTAAAGAAAAACTGTCAGACTAAAAAGAAAAATAAAGAAAAAAGAGTTGGCTAATTTCTGAAAGGGGGGCGGGTGGGAACCGCCGCGACTGCTTCCCGGCGATGCAAGCAGAAGCCTTGATGTCTAGTGCACTTACATTTTATGCGGCGCACAGTGGGTCCCCTCCTCCCTGCCTGCCTCTCTCCTTCCCTCCCTCCCTCCTTCCCTCCGCCCTCCCTGCCTAGGAAGCTTGCTCTCCCAGGGGACAAGAATTCCAGTGGACCCAATTAACACCGTACTTTGCTGGCTCCTTGGTATGATCGATATTAAATAAGAGGAGTTTTAGCTGCACTGAAAAATAAAGCAGCCATGTAATGTGTGGCTGATGGAGACTGCATTTTTTGCCCCCATTTTCCTACTCCCCCAGTCTCAAAACAATCCAACGCAGCAGAAAGAAACAATTTCAAAAGCATGTACCAATACCAGTGATACAAGCTGCATCAGATATTTGTTAGAAACCTGATGGAAGCCCTCTGTTGCTCATTTCACTAGCTTCGGCAGTACTTTATTAAAGTGGATTTACAAATCAATGGAAGGAATCCAAATGTTCACAAACAGGCTCTTTCATCAGGTCTGCTGCCTGACCGTACAGGAAGTTTGCTGAAGGGGTCTGGGGGCTGTTTAGCCAGCACACTTGTTTTCAGTGGACTCCCAACAACATGACTTGTTTGGTTTGGTGAAAGAAAGACAGTAAGAGGTTCACTGCTTTAAGGGAATGCTGCCTAGTGTGTTTCCTGCCTCATTCCTGAAGCATGTGTGACAAGGCATCCTACAAATTGCAAATTATTTTAATTTGAAGGGAGAAGTGGTTGGGAGGCAGTAACCTTCTTTGGTTCTGTTTTCCCTGATCTATCAATCACAGTTGCCATGTAAAAACGATCTACTACAGGCTCTCTCCATAGAGGAAAAGCAGTTACTAGCATTAACTCTTGCCATTGCAAATTAATACAATACAGTCCACAACTGATAGAGTCTGCCTGCAAGCCATTTATCTAATAATAAATGGGTGGTTTGCTTAAATCCAACTGATCTGAAATTCTCAGGTTAAGAAGTCTCATCTCCCTTTCCGTATTTCTCTTTGTATTTGTGAAAGTCAGTGGAAAGAAAATAAAGCCATGTTTATTTGCTGTGGCCAGTACAATTTCAAGCTAACAATATCCATCAGTGAAACTGCCTACAAATACACCACCAGCAGCTGCTTTCCCTTTTTTTTCTTTTTTTTTTTTCTTTTTTTTTTTTTTTTCTTGGGGGGCCTTGATTT
>VXAU01003502.1:211555-223732 GCA_013399695.1 Formicarius rufipectus | reverse complement strand
TTTTTTTTTTTTTTTCTTTTTTTTTTTTTTTGCTGGGGTGGCCATGATCTTCAAATTAAACCCAATAAACAGTACTGAGCAATATCCTTGATTGAACAGCTGGGTTGACCACTGACTTGAATCCATCTTGTTAAACTAATGTTAGATTGCATTTACATACAAATAAGATCAATTTAAAATACTCATAAAACCATGGAACCAAAGGCAGTGAAGANAATAATGTTATGATTCTCCCTCTAGCCGATGGAGGGGGAAAAAAGCAGCAGCAGGACAAATTTTTCTTAGTGATGACAAATACACCATTTGTCACAAATTCTTTATGAAGCCTAGGAACATCCTTCAGTTAGACAAACGTAGGCTATGCAGAAATCCCAAGCAGTGGTCAACTATTCCAACAGATACCCCAAACCCAAGGTTTATTTACATGCAAAGATCCAAAATAGTGCAGCTGTATCACTTATGCAAGTCGTGTTTCTTGAGCTATGGTAGTTCCAGCCTCATGTACTTGCACTTGTACTCATGAGGAAGATACTGCATTTAACATGTATTGACTTCACAAAAACAGTCAGGGAATTAACTAAGCAGACAACACTGGCTGACAATTTGAATGAGAGGAAAATTTAAAAACCTTCACTGGAAATCACAGAAAATTCCATAGATTGTCATGCTTCACAGTTGTTACAACACCACAGCATGGCAAGCATACTGGATTTGAAATTAAATACAGAGATTGATGATAATACCAACCTCATGGTCCAGAGTTGGCAAAATTACATTCTTCTTTCAGTCCCCTACTCTAAATTAAGGGGCAATGTTAATTTGCTAAAGTGGCCCTGAAAGTGGCCCCAATCTCGTACAGAATTCTTCTCTTGGCAAGGGGATCAAAGCACTTGGCAAGTGCTTTGGGATCACACTGGAGCGAACAAACACATACATACACTTGTCCTGGAAATCAAATTGTTTACACAGAGAACCAGTATAATAAGAATAAAATCCACTGAGTATATCCTGGCTATGGAGGCCCAGTGGGTACCTACATTTTGGGAAAGACAGAGGTTTACAGCCACAAAGGAGAACATAAGTGCTCTTGGAACCCATAAACGATCCATCAGCTCTATCTGTCATCTCAACACTCCTAGGCACTAGGAAAGTCTTTATTATCTCCATTTTGGAGCTGATGATTTGAACACTGAAAGCCTAAACTGACTCCCCAAGGAGATGCAAGAAGTGTTCAAGAATAGCAGGAAACCAATTCCAGGCTTTTCCAGTCCCTTACTTGCACAGACTGTTCTTGTTTCAAATACAATCAATTGATTTTGACATACTTTTATAGTCAAGCTTTGTTCCTTAAAAAATATCAACACCATTCTAGTCTACTCTTAATATAAATCAAAGCACCGTTCATGGTATTTAAAGAGCATCTACGCTGCTTAAGAAATCTGCATGCATATACACTGACAAGTTTTATTCCAAATAAAAATTACATTATTTTACTAGAAAATAATTTAAAGATCATTCAACAATTAGAATTACAGTCCCAATTTGCTAAGACATTTCAAGCCAGCGGGGAATTCCTTGGAAGGACACCTCATATCAGTGAACAAAGGGATAGAAAACATTTCTCAAAATAAGCAAGTATGCCAGTATCAGACCAAGTTACTGGTTAATGTCTGCTTAAAGTAAAAAATCTTGAATGCCACAGTGGAAATCCCAGTCCCTAACTGCCAAGAGAACAACCCCTGCTGTTGCTGGAGGCAGGGAAAGGGGGATGGGCTGTGGCCCTGATCTAGGCAAGAGGCTCCAACAAAGAGTCTCTCCCATGCATGGTGAGCTGCCTGTGCTGCCTGGAGGCCCTGCTCTCCCATCTCCCATGACACTCTTTGCTCACCCCTGCTGACAGAAATGGTCCTTGGAGATCAGCATCCCCCAACAGATGGGCCCACCACTGTTGCCACCATCAGAGCTGGTGCCTTGATGATTCCAAAAACATAATCCACAGAACAGGATATAGCATAAAATAATTCAGAGGAAGAAGCATTACTCTCAGAATTTGTTTTACTGACATGAAAGGAACCCTACAGAATCTGTAAAGAGCACCTAACAGAAGTCCAAGCTGGAAAGGTGTATCAAAGAAAAAGTTATCACCAAAAGATACAAAGGTCAGTATTTACTTCCTGAACTAATCATTGCTAATGGGGCACTACTGTATGACCCAGAGGAAAAGCCATGAAAATTCTTCTTTTCTCCTTCAGAAACCACACAGGGAAGTGTCAACATTTACAACACTCTTTGGAGATCTATAATCTATGCAGGTGCTCCCCAAGAACATATGACTGAAATTGCATGCATGGGAGATTAGCTATGTAAAGATTCATGGTGTAACAGAATTTGTAACAGCTAATCCCCTTTATTACAGACATCATCAACTCTGTTCATTATATAAACCTCCCAGTTCAACAGTTCTCAAAGACTACAGCCTTTGGCACTGTTTAAAGTTGCTTACATTTTCTTTGTAATATACTCTTCTTGATTATTAAAAGGCAGATAAATTGGTAGGCTATTCTCTCTTCCTTTATATTAATTTTCATGCAGCACAATAAATACTAGAAATTAGAAAAGACATTGAATCAAATATACCTTGGCTTTAAAACATCAATATTTAGAAACAAGGGTGAACACACAGCGATGTGGTCTTTGCTCAAGAATGCAAAAAAATGTCTGTGGATATTTTAAATATTTACCAAATGAAGGGGATGTGTATCAGGTTGCAGAGCTCTGGATTACACACACTTTCAAGGGATGATTCATATTAATATACATCAGTAGGGTTGGAGGTTTGCTTTGTTCTTTTTAATTTCTAATTACATTTTAGTAGAAGAATAAACAGAAAGAACACGTAAAGCCAGAAACTAAATCTAAACTAAAATAAAGGAAAAACAACCTTTTAAGGCACTTAACATCAGAGAAGGTTAGTCAGCCAATTACAATTTACAACCAAGCAGTAAACCAGTGGTGAGGTTCAGCTGACTAATGCTCTGCACCATTATGTAGCAAGTACCAAAGATAAAAGGCCAATTTCCTATTTGAAAATTGGGTTTCAGCAATGTGCAGCTGCCAGTCTGTGGGGCCAGGTGATTACCTCCCTGACAGCACCCATCATGGAGGTCCAGCAAACCCACACAGAGCCACAGCACCCACTGCATCCCCTTCCATGCCCAAGCTCTTCAGAAGGTGTCCATACCCCCCAGCTAGAGAGCAGTGGCTCTCTGTACTCTATGCCAAAGCAGCCATGCTTTGGTGAACTGGGATTTAAGAAGTCCTGTTCAAATCCTCAGGATGTAACTCTAAAGGCACTTTATTTCAAATGACCAAATAAGCAATCTTGTTGGATCTAATTTTCACGTTTTTTAAGTCTTTATTCAGTGGGTGCAAAACAGACTCACAGAAAAGAGCTATAAAATATGACAGAACACAAATGCAGAAAGGAATAGCTATTTCTTACCATTCCCACCAGAGACGCTCTTGCTCTGTACTAGCAAGGTGGTGATGCTGTACCCAAAATCTGACTGTGGGACAGATAAGCAAACCTACACTAATTTTAAACTAGACTGAACAGCATTGCTGTTCATACCAGTGAAGCTACAAATATCAGCACAGACCACATAAATCTAATCAGGATCCAGGAGGCTCTGACCACTGACCATACCATGATAAAGCATCTGTTACCATGGCTTTGTGGCAGCCATAACCACTCAGGCAAGCTTGTTTAAAGCTAGCAGGGACACTTTTCATGCTTCTGACCGCAGCATTAGGAATATCTGTAATTTACTGGGGAGGAAGAAGTTCTTTCCAGAATGAACTGAAAGAAAAATAAAATAAAAGTTGGAAGAAATTCACAGTATTCAACTATAAGTACTTGGTTGTGGTTTCCAAGGCAGCTACAGATAGTGCAGTACAGCTCCTGGCACATCTGCCTGGTCACACTGAGTACATGCTCAGCCTGGGAGGAGGATGCTGCCACCTTAACACAATTCATTCTACTACATGTTTAGGGTTGCCTGATATATGTCTCATTCCCTACTCCTGATCCTGCTCACACTGAGCATGAACATAGGACAACTCTTCCCAATCACTTTTTCCATACAACACCTCCAATCACTTCTCCCAGTGCAGACTGAGTTACCATGTTTCCATTCCTCCTCTGCAGCAAGGAAACCTTCCCCCATAGCTCCATCCCATAGCTGCCAAGCCAAAGCAATCTCAAAGGCAAAGACTTGTAACACAGACAAAGAGCCCACGGTGTTGGTCAGGACATAGCAGCAAGTCTACTGAAGAAGCAACAAGGTGGGCCAAGTTAGTGGGGAGGGAAAAGAAGTAAGAATAAAAGGATTACAAGTACCTAGGTAAATTGCTGTGTAATGGTCTGTGATTTCACAGAGAAAAGACCAGATGATATGATGGTATGACTTCACTGCTAATTTTGGTTACTGATACATTAGGCCTTTCTATAGGATACTGGCATACAATATGGAATATATTCTAAGTGTCACTCTACTTGAATATATACCTCCAACATATGCTAATAACAGTTCAAGTGAAAAGCCCTGCCACATCACAGATGCTCACATCTATTACTTTTGAAGACAGAAAGCAACTGCTAAACATCATTCCTCAGAAGTGGAGAGTGTGGGAAAGGAGATGGATAAATCGGGCAAAAGATTGCAAATGCCTAGGATTTCTCTCCCGCTCACTGCAAGGTTGTCTAGTTTACTCCTTCTCCAGTTTTATTTTAGCAGCAGGTTTTCTAAGGCCTTTTGCAAGCCAACTCCAGCAGTCACAAAGTGTGCTGGCATATCCCACCACCACAAGCCTGTCACTGTAGTCAAGCAGTCAAAACCCTCATCAGTGTATTTTCAGAATATGCACTTCATCAGAGTAGTCAAAAACACTCCCTGTTGTAAGTGGACACCTTCTCTGAGAGTCTCCTTCTGATAAGATACTGGGAAGATAAAACTTGCAGGGGATCTTCTGGCACACCAGGAGAGGGTGATTACTGAGCTCACCTTCCCATCTGAGGCACATCTCTAAAGGTCAATCTGTAGTGCAAGTATGTTAGCCCCAGACTAAATAGGCAAAAATCACAGAATTGCACAATATCCTGAGTTGGATGGGACCCACAAGGATGAACCTGTTCAACTCTTTAATGAATGGCCATACGGCAATCAAACCCACATTAGCACCATGCTCTAACCAATGGAGCCAATCTCAAAATGAGAATTTTCTCTTCTGAAGCCTTGTTTTCCCACTGGTTTGGTAACAGTTTTCTCACAAAAGCTCTTCCCTACTGCCTCCCCTGCAAATACTTCATTTTCTAGGATATGCCTACACAGGCCCCAGTTACCACTTATAAAGGAAGGAAGAGAAAATAGAGAAACCACTCTGAAAGACCACCTATTTCTAAAAGGTTTCCAGCCTGGCCAGACTGATGTGCCTGTTATTAGGAAGGGGTGGATTAGTGTAATTGTCTTACAGTTTTGACAGGTTCTGTTATCATCAGATGTTCTGAGTCCCATCTTATCTCCTAAATGCTATCAAGTGACAATTTCCATTCATTTTGCAAAGGACTCCTGAAGCATAGTGCACGGTCTTTAAAGTGACTTCTGCTCAGGACTGCTTCTTCAAAGGATGCAAGGCTGGTTGCCATGGTTGCTGAAGGTTAAAACTCACAGGGTTGATGTCTTTGTCAAACCCAAGCTCCAGCTGAACGCTGGGATGCTCCACAAAAGCAGCTTCAGGGCTAGAGGTTCTGGCAAAGAGAGCTGGAAGTGAGCAGATGAAAAAATGCAGTACCTTGTTAGAAAAAGGCAGCTGGGATGGTCTAATCTTGGTGGATTGGTAGGAGAGAGGAAGGTCCCAGCAAAAGGGAAAAAATAATAAAGAATCAGGTCTTCCCTTTCAAATTACTTTCAATGTAGATGACTCCAAATTTGGCACAGTGATATACAGGTATCAGCTCTCGGGCAATTCTAGAAATAATCAGCATTCATCAACACGGGCTTCAAATTCCAAGGGCAAGGAGGATGGTAAGTCAGCAGGTACAGTCTATTTCTCAAGGCAACCCTCAGCCAACAACGTGAAAGACCTGCATACTGTTGGTTTACTATCTCCAACAAAGATGAAATAAACAAAGCCCAGAAGAACCTACTGTCCTTACTTTTCATATTATTGTTAATATATTATCATGAGATGAAAATGTATAGCTTTGTTCATTTTCCTAGCACGTCTTCAACTCTTTAAACCATGAGTGAATAAACTTGTGTTGCCCTTGTTGCATCTTGGGGAAGTTGGTTACCATTTTCCTAAGTCATTCTGAGCCCATCCTTCCTCAGCAACTGGAAAAGTCAAGAGCAGTGCTGGACACCCATTACAAGACAGATTCAACAGACAGAGCAATAAGCAGCCCTATCTCCACCATGTGTGCCATGACCCAAGTGTCTTGGGGCTCAATGACCTCTATTCCAAAACTCAGGTTGGGGTCTTTAGTTTATACACTGTTGTTACAGTACAAACTCAGTTTTTACAGCTCCTTAACACTGTTCCTGATATATTGCACAGAGTAAAAACATCAGAGCAAAGGACATTCATGTCTCAGCCACCTCCTATCTCATCTGAAAACTGTACAGCTTGTGAAAATGTGACAAAAGTTAGAACTGCAGCCCACAATATCCAACATTACACAAAAATGAGGGCAGAAAAAGCCAGTGTAATGGGATAAATTGCAGCACATCCTGTGTGGTTCAAGTTGTGGCAAACAATGGAGACAAGACAGCAGGGCTCACTATATAGAAAACAAAGACTTCAGTTTAATTGTTACTAAACTATGTAGCACATGAGTAAGTGGGTTTATGGATATTCCTGGCAGAGAGAGAGGGAAACCCATCCTCTCAGGGCAGCTAAGTGCTTGACTCCTGTGTATTTTTATGTGTTTGTCAAACACTTAGACACTACAGGCACTTAGAATCCTTTAAATAAATAAAATGCATTGCATTATTTCAGTGCAAAAAGGTGCTGTATCAATGTATGTTAACCACTTTCAATGGAAATTATAACAAGATATGGGCATAAGTGCAGACAAAAGAAAAGCCTCATAAAATAGGGTAGGAAGGAGAGAGGGGAGGAAATATAATGTTGACAGAATTGCGGCCTAAAAGAAATCAGAACAGTAGATCTGAGAATAGCACAGATCATAAGATAGGAGAGAAAGCACCTCCTGTTTTACTATTACTGGGCCAGCTTACATTTCATTACAGGGAATCTAGGATAGGCAATTGTGTAATCAAGAGCCAGACGGCTTTACTCATTTATAATTAATTCAAAGTACTTTGAAAGTGAGCTTAGAAAATAGCTAAGTGCTTCCCTTCAAGGAAACCTCTTGTAATGCTTCTGCAGGGCACCGCAAGCAAAGCAGAAGTTGTTCAGCTGAAGACAATAGGTTTTCTCCTAACATAAATGAATAAAGTGTTACCACAGGCAGTAAAGCAGAGAACGTGGCCCATCTTGGAGGAAGGCTTTCATTCAAACACTCTACTTTTACAGCAAGAAACACCATTCTGGACTGTTTTACCTGATTTTAAGAGTTGAGAGAAGTTTCAGTAGATTATGGACTGAGATGCAGACTATTTCAGTCTCCTACTTAGTGTACGTAGACAACTGCTCCCTTAGAGGCAAGCATGATTTTTTGCTCCAAAACCAGAGCCAGCATTTCCACCTACCCACAGCACTCTCCAGAAGAGTAGGTTTTAAAACTCAGTAGAATTGCACTGCCTCCCACCTTCCCCAGCCACCGCGCTGTGAACTGCATCGACAGCAGAGTCCTGCACGCTGGTACTGCTTGTTTGTTCAGATCCTCAGGTATTCATTAGCTGTCCTGTGTCCACACAAATAATTCAGAAACTTAAATGCCACTTTCTGTTTTGTGTAGTTACTAATTTGTCCACACTTAGCTTCTCATCTGTAATTCACATTGATGTTAATGGAGAGACAAATATGTGTGTAACAGAACAGAGGCAGTCCAAAATAAATGAGAAAAAAATGTGGTCACCAGAAACCAATTATACATTCAAAACTGTATTGTGGAAACCACCAGAGTGCTGAAACCCAGTGAGGAGGAAAACGTACCAAAACCACACTTAGACTGGGGGAGGAAAGGAGGGGTGAAGGGACGAAGTTGCTAGCGCAATCAGTCTCAGCCTCATGGAAAAGAATATAAATATTTAGACATGAACAGACCTCTTAAAATACAGTTGCAGAGTCTTCTGGCACATGGACAAACATACAATAAGCCCACCAATGTGGAGACACAAATCAGGTAAATCAGACATGAAATTGGCAGGCAACATGTGCAAGATGCGTTTTGTAAAGGCAAAAATGTGTTCACCACCAAATACGAAGATGATTTTTCCAAGACAATCTGAAGCTGCACTGCAAAAGAAATAAACATTAAATATTTAAGGCTGTTCACCTAAATGCTATCACTTCGAGCACATGGTGGTGGCTTTTTCCTTCACCAGCATTCTTCTTGCTACAACAGAAAAAAATGAAGGCTTTAAAGAGAAATACTTGAACAGCCTTAATACTCTGAAGGCTGAACATCTTCTCAGATGGCCCTGAAAGAGTTAACTGCTTCACAGCTCAGATATTCTCTTTCCCATATCTTACAATAAGTACTGGAAGATTTATGTGCAATGAATTTCCAATTACTGATCTGCACCAGCTGGGCTGTCAATCAGCCTGTCTATACAGTGCATGTTTTCACCTTCCCATGTTCTCCTTGCATGTAGAGGCTCCTTCTTCCCTCAACAGCACACATGTAATCCCACATTCCTATCAACCAGAGGAGGTTAAATGTTGCTTTTGACTTCTCTTGCTCTTCCAGTCTTAGACAGGCATTATTTCTCAACGTGGCATCCAGGAGAACAATTCCAGTCATGACTTTGAGACATCAAAGAGTATTTCAAAAGCAGAGTAGCATTTCCTCCAAAGCTTTTCCCATTAACAGTCATTGACAGGGAATGCAGGGTATGAGGAAAATCTGGGAGGTATGCCCTAGGATCAGGACACAAAATTCTCCTCCATAGGTACATGAGGTCCAGAAACAAGTATTAAAGAAAAAATTCACCATATCATGGAAAAATAATAATCTTTAATTATGATTCTGCCCAGGTAAAAAAGTATAAAGTCATCATACACTAGATACGGTAACTTTAGACTCTCCAAAAAGCTCCTCAGATTCACTTAAAAGGTATTAACTCCCAATAAATACTAAATCCCTTCATGGGTGTCTCATAGTTTTAGCTCAGTATACATGAAAAGTTCATGAAAACAGATGTCATCAACCAACCTAGTTTAATGGGTTATCATTTATTACTTAATACTCAAAGTCGTTCTTAGCACCACCACATATTCTTTATTTCTCAGTCACATGACTAAGGGAAAATGCTGAATCAATAACTGTCTGCAGAGCAACACGAAGCAACATAATCAGTGATTAAATCTTATTTTCAATGTGGAATTTAGCCTGAAGAAACATAATTTTAAAAAAAACAAAAACAAACCTAACCTAAAAGCACAGAAAAATATTTTCCTCTCCTGTTTTCTAAGATTTCACTAAGCCTGAAATAAAAAAAATCAAAACAAACCACCACAGACATGGCATCATCTTTGAGACTTTGCCTGCTACAACATGATATTACCCCGGGCTGTTGTTTTTGCACCTGCATTTCACTTCCTAACCTGGGTTACAGAGAACATTATTCCTGAAAGGTTCATTAGCAGCTATGTAAACAGCTGTGTCTCAGAGTGAGTGTGTTTTACTGCTGAGGTTGAGCATCCTGCAAAGGGCAGGACTTTGAGATACGGCACCAAGCCAGATCCTCTAGCAGGACCCGTAAGTTTTTTGTGCCTGTAGAAGCCTTACCAGAGCATTCTGGAAATTTTCATCCAGGCTCAGTTGCCTAAAAATAGAGCTGCAGCTCCCGGGGGCTGTGTGGCTGTGTGCTGCTGGTGTGCTCCGAGTTGCTAAGGAGATGGTAAAGCAAAGGCGCAAACCGCGCGGGGGAACCAAGAGGAAAGCGGCATCGCTTCGGGGTTTGGCTGGGAGCCAGGGAGGTGTCCTCCTGCGGGTATCCTCTGGATCAGAAGGGAAAGGAAAAAAAAAAAAAAAAGAACAGGGATAAAAAAGGATGGAGTTTCCCTCTTAGCCTGACAGAGGCCAGATGCTGGGAACATCAGGACAGGCATTCCCATCAACAGACTTCTGAATAATTATAACAAACCATCAACCTTCTGGACTCGCGTCCCCATTTCCTGAATTCAGACCCATGTTCTTTATCTTAGAGGAAAGTAATTATAGCTTATATTATGCAGCTCTATCCAAAGGGAAAAGGAATTTTTGGATCCATTTCGTTCACTTGCATATAGACTTGTAAACAAAACTGGTAACTCTTTGCACCGTAGCTGTGGAACAAACTACCTAAAGGAACCAAGACCAGGACAACTCCTCATACAGAGTTTTCAGATCTGAAGCAATTCATTTATCTTTGGCTAGACAATGCCTGAATGGACATAGAGTCTGGTTCAAGACACTGAAGGAAAATCCTGAACTGGGGTTGGATGCAGATACTACTGTCCATTTCAGCCAGTGAAATTCCATATCCAAATAGGAGATGACTCACATCAGTGTGATGGTGGCAAACATCAGCAGGAACGAGTGCACACCCTGAAATGAGGAGGCTTTGCATTTCCAGCATGAATGGAGCTACAGTTTTACAGGACTGTATTAGGCTTACTTGAAGTTTATGCAATTTTGCCATTTCTTCTGGTGGACTGGGAAACTTCTTGAAAATAACTATAAGAAGATAAAGGTAATTATAAGAAAACTGTAAGATTAATTTCTAAGAACAAAACCTAAGGGAAACAACAATGATCAAGAAGGGTGTAGGAATTCCTCAAAGGAAACAGGCAAATACAAAAAGAGCCAAGGTTGTTCCTACAAGTGCAGCAGAAATCCTCTGTGGCATTAGCCATCGTTTCTCACACAGATCACTTGGTTGGGATAGAAAATTAAATGCTTTTGTTTTACAAGACTCATCCACAGCTCAAATGACACATCTTAGCAGAACAAAGGCAGAACTCTTGCCAACAGTATAAGCTCATGTCTCACTGAAAAAAAAACAAAGAGCAGAAAAAGGTGTATTTTTCTTTGTGGTCACCGCTGTTTCAAGTCACAGAAATATCTAAAGTGTGTCTGACAGTTGCTCATTATTAGGCAGGTGAAAGAGAAAACTGAACTTCTTTTCTTTTCCCCAAGACAGCAATGAAATCACAGTAAGAATATTTGAAATAAAAAGCACGTAGAGCATGACTGATTGGAACTCCTCCTGTCTTCCATCTTTTACAGATGCTAATGCTAACAGTAACTCACTAGTAAGGAATCGATGGAAAGAGAAGGAACATATGATCACGCCTTATTTCCCAATGTACATATTTCTTAATATAGAAAAGTGCATGATAGATCTGCCACCATCTGATCTTGATTGTTGTAAAACCAGTCATTCTGCCTTCATCTGCCAAAAGAGCTTGAAAATTACTGGGGATATTTTTGGCAGCCTGAAGCACACAGGAGCACTGAGGCATATTCCCAGAGGACAGCTGAAAGTTTCTTAATAATTTCCATCTATCAGATGCCACTTTGTATTTAACTTGAGGATTGGCCGGTGTGATTTTAAGTAAATTAGGGATGAGGAAAGTGAGGAAACAGGCTTCAGGTCTTAGTGCTGTTACTGTCTTCCTTTTTTCCTCACAGAAGTTATTTTATGACAGTCTTAAAAAAATCAGAAATCTGATCTTGTATCTACTAAATTTTATGACATAATGCATTCACTGAAGAGGCAACTTACAACAAAGATCTAATATTATTTGGTCATAAATATCACCCTTAATGGGGTGGCAAGGGATCAGGCGCTCAACATATAAAAACCAAGGGGGAAATAACAGTGGTAAGAGTTCTCATTCAATGACATACACCAGTTTTTAAAGATGTAACTTCACATTTTGACTTCTGGAAACAAAATTATTTCTACTCTGATTCAGCCACATTCCCTACAAAAAAAAAAAAAA